>MJUU01045520.1:26797-51864 GCA_002080025.1 Modiolus philippinarum
CATGTGCACAGCAACATAATTTAAATTATTATCCACTGAATGAATCCTGGCACTTACATTCTCACTTACACATAAATATCTCACCCTGTGTCATTCAAATAAGATTTTCAGAGTTTGCCATTTCCTCTCTATAGAATGTCCAACTGCAGGGGACTTATACCAAACGACTAACATCATTTCAATTTTGTACATATTTTGTATTAATTGAAAAAACACATAAATTAGGTAATGACCTACTATAACGACATGAGTTTATGTAATATTTTCCCAGAAGCAGTCACAAGTTAATAGAAATATCATATTCTTCAGAATCAAAGATGATATGTTTTGCATTTAATATAATATAAATATCGCATTTAATTTTGAGCAATTCAAAAAATTCTAACCAAAGATTTCTGACAATATAACATTCATAAAATAAATGCAAGATGCTCTCCTTTGTCTCCATACAAAAACTACAAAGATGAGATTCATCAAGACCAAATTTTAAAAGCTTGGGATTTGTAATTTTATACTGAAAATTAAGAAGTTTATTGTTTCTTGTTATAGAAAAAGGTCTTAGATAAATTAAATCCCAATGTTCGATTTCATAATTCAGTTCATCACCCCATTTATTTTGTTGTTTTATTGGCGATTCTGAACACAAAGTCAAAAAGTTTTGCTGAATTACTTAACATATTTTCCATCTTTTAGGAATCATGTGAAGCGCTGAATGATACTGGAGAAAATTTACTCCCATATGACAATTTTAATTCTTCAAATGACATAAACTCATTATTATCATTCAGTAGGTCATTTATAAAAAAAAATATTCCTGCATTTACCCATTTTTTGAAAAACACAACACTATTATTGATATTTAAAGATTCGTTGAACCTTATGGATTGACTAAGTATACTTTCTGCACTCTCCTGAGAATTTTGACAGAGTAAACTCCATTTATTAAATGTATCACTCCAGAATTTATTAACATTTTTTGAAACATATTTCATACCACTTAGTGGCATCAACCAAATCTTGTCCCCACCATATTTATTATACTGGTCTATCAAAGGAGTTTTCCAAAGTGACATGTTAAGGGGAACTAAAAGTTTATGAATCCATGACTTTTTTAAGGCGCTGCAAAAAGATTCTTTGTGGGGAATTTTAAGTCCTCCAGTTTCATATTGACCTATTAATACACTTCTTTTTATTTTATCCGGTTTACCATCCCATAGAAAAAAAATAGGTTTTGTAATTTAGTAATAATACTTTTTGGTGGATTAGGCAATACTGTTAGTGATTGTATAGGGATCGGCAGAGCTAATGACTTTATAACTGTAATTTTACCAATATATGTAAGGTCTCTTTACATCCACGAGTTCAATAAAGGATGAATTTTTTTCTGATTTTTCCTCCAAGTTTAATCTTCATTAAAAAAAATCAAATTTTATACCCAAAAGCTTAAATTTTCCAGTTTGGTGCCAATAGAGATTCTTTTCTTAGACCATTTTGTCTACAGAGAGAGTCCTTGAGCCAATCCATATGGCTTTAGTTTTGTCAAAAGTTGCTTTCAAACTAGCACACCCAGAGAACTTTTCTAACACAATCAATGATTCTTTTATTGACACTTCATCACCATCAATGATAAGAGATGAATCATCAGCATATTGACTGAGAACATATTCTGATTCATCAATTTTAATACCATTTATATTTGGGTTATTCTTCAAAGCAGCACTCATAAATTCAAGGGACAAAATAAATAAATAAGGGGACAACGGGTCCCTTGGCGCACACCTCTTTTAATATAAAAAAAAATCAGAGCAGTGTCCATTATTAATAATGCTACTTTGAGCACCCGAATACATTGTCTGAATCCAGTTACAGAATACCGGACCTAAGCCCAAAAATCAAGTGTTTAATTCATAAATTACCATTCAAGTGAATCAAATGCCTTTTCAAAATCTAACAGTATGATATCTTCCTTTTCTGTTTTTTCTATTAAATCATAGATAAGTCTTGTACACTTTCCAATGTATCTGCCCTTATTAATACCTTGCTGTGTTTCACTCATAATGTCATTAAGAAAGTGTTTGATTCTATTTGCAAGAGAGGCAGATCTTTTATTTCATTTTTATAAAACAAAATCCCCCAAATTTGTATGGATATAGGCTTTATATATTTATAAATAAAGTTAGATGATAACTTAAGTCTCTACAAATACACATTCTTCATTTTTGAAGTTACCACGCGAAATCCATTTCAACCTTATACATCTACAGGAGAAATAGATTAGGTCAATTTCTCCTATTCTGGTCTTAAGAACATAAAAACATATCACTCAATGTGTGATTAGTTAGAATTTAGCGTCCAGTTAGAAATATTTCGGCTATATCAGGACGAGTACAAATTAACCAATTAAAGAATAATAGTAACAGAAGAAAGAAATAAATGTGGTAGGATTAACCGGGTTCAACGAGTTTGACTGCCAATTAAAAAGGCTAGAAATGGGTAGGGACAGGACATTTAGCCTTCTATGTTACTCCCAGTGAGTCTGTTCTCCTAAGAAAAGTGTAGAAGGGGTCTTTATACTGCATGGAGCAAGGCGTTTGCCCCATTGTTTGGCTATAAAGGTTCGCGTTATTCAAGGGACTAAGAAAAATAGAATTTGTAAAATGCTCCCGCTCACTTGACTATTTTTTACTGATGTTTTAGAAATGTTATACGCGGTAGTCTACGAAATATGAACCTGTTTTGTTACATCCTCAGGAAGAAATGTAAAAATCGAGAAATGATATTTTTGACTACTTTTGGATTATGGCTTTCCATATTATTTGACTTTAATGCTGCTGATGAGAGGTTACTGCTTGTAACACGTGTACAGCATATCGAAATTTACTGTTTTATGCAACTTCGGTATTTTTTTTGTATTACAATTAACATTATTTGACTTACTACAATGATACATGTAACAAACGCTTTACAAATAAAATGTCATCATCTAAAAGAAACAAATCCACTATTCAATGAATGATTATAAGTTTTCGTAAAAATCATACTGCATTTATTATGCCTTATATTCTGTAGGAAAACAAAAAATGCAATAAGTGTTTTTCAAAAATATTTTATCATTTGAATAATACCAGTATCATTTGAATGATATTCTTGAAACTCATGCCTTATTAGAAATATATTTTTTATTATTCTCTTTAAACGATGTAATTTTTCCCTATAAGATGCCCTTTGCTTTTAAACATGTCGATAAAGCCATTCTACTTAAGGTGCTTTTATTCCTAGTAAGATGTATGCACATCCAATACTCAAAGTCAATGTTATAACTACTAAACCAATTCTATCCAACATCAACGCTAATTGTATCCACATCTCGGAATCATCTGTTTCCTGAAACGGCACAGTATTTCCGCATTCATCTTCTTTCGATCTCCTATTTTGATTCAGATCCTAAAATAGTATAAAAAAGTACTTACGAAAAACATTATATGATTGGCTCAACAATAAAAAAATACATAGATTTTAAAATTTTCAGTTTGCAGATGGCCATAGTGACAATTTCTGTTGCCCAAGTGCAGATAAATTAAAAATAAAAATATTTAGAAGGGCAAAAGATCACAGGTGCTTGAAAACCCACATTAATAAACAACCGAAGGGAATAAACGAATAACTCGGAAATTTTGCTGGATGAATATATAAGTGTACGGATGTCGGACCAAGCTGTCTTATGCTTTTAGGGTACGGCTATTCTGACCCTAAGTGTATGCGAGTATGGAGGTGAAGAGAGATTAACGCGTGTCTGAGTTTGAGGTTCCTTAAACAATTAAGCATCCCTTGGCCGACTTATTAATCTGACTTAAAAAAATCCGTCTTGTTCGCTTATCGTAAATGTAAATTTTTGAAGTTTCGATCCGAATACATCTGCAAACTTATACCGAAGCAAAAAGGGAGAAATTAAAAAAAAACAATGAAATTCATATTTAAGGATGGTCACTCCTCAGGTTTTTGAAACTGTCTCTGACTTTCGTAATTCTCTTATTTTATCCATCATGATGCATTAGAAAATTTTGCACACTGACCCAACTTCTCTTTTCAAAATATGTTTGTATAAATCTTGAATAAACTTTTGATAGAATTTGATGAAATTCTTGATATATCTCCGTGTATGCGAGTATGGAGATAAAGAGAGATTAACGCGTGTCTGAGTTTGAGATTTCGTAAACCATTAGGCATCCCTTGGCCGACTTATTAATCGGACTTCAAAAAAATCCGTCTTGTTCGCTTATCGTAAATGTAAATTGTTGAAGTTTCGATCCGAATACATCTGCAAACTTATACCGAAGCAAAAAGGGAGAAATTAAAAAAAAAACAATGAAATTCACATTTAAAATGCACAAAACTAAAGCACTAGCAATGTGAACCACTACAAAACTAGAAGTATAATCTTAATTGTTATACAAGGCTCTTTTTATACTTAGTAGTGGGGTGAATATTTCTTTGCATAGTTTTCGACCGAGATTACAGTTCAAATCCTATCGGACACTACCACAATGAAATTAGAGGTTTAGGGCGCCATAAAAGTGTTTAACCCACCATTTCTTTTGACATGCCTGTACTATGTCAGGACCATTCCGGTTTACAATTTTTCTTTGATACAGCACCTGCTTTGTCCCTATTCCATTTGGATTTTGACTTCAGACAAATCTACTTTATGTTGCAAAGTTTGTTTGGCTGTTTAGACTTTGTCACCTTTTTTTTACAAAAGCTAATGAAATTATCTGCCCTGGCTTTTTTTACATTTTATCAATAATGGTTAATGTGTTGTTGTTAAGAATAAAACATGACCGAAACTTGCTCAATTGAGGTAACACACAAAATCAACTGATCAAGATAAATATCTTATGTTTTTAGACGAGTATCAAGGAGTAGATTTATTTTCTGTTCTTATTTATTATCTTTTGCATCATAGATATGAAAGAGCTAGAAACAGGTACACATAAATACGCGTTTTTAACCTTTGAAATTGAATTGGGCTAGTCCATGCAAGTTTATTTTTGAGATTAGAAGAAGTGTAAAACTATGTTCGTTGCAACTGATCTCTCAAATAAATCAAGACTGGCCATTTTTAATTTTTCTATTTTAAATATTTTCATCACTATTATCTTTACGAATGTTATTATGAAGATCTCTACGTCTCTTAAAAATGTCTGTAGATTTCCGAACGTATCCTCCCTATCTACTCCGAGGTTCGTATATATTAAGAAAACACGATTTTATTTCACATTAACAATGACATGATAATGAATTAATCAACATGAGACAAAATCATGGTAATAAAAATCAACGACACAACGGTTTTATTCTTCTTGCTTTCTCTTTTAGTCACAAATAACTAAGTACCGAAGTTATTCTGCATATGTGCACACAATGAGGCCTAAAATTGAAAAGGTTGTAAATTTATGTTTTACTGTTGTAAATTACTAACCTGCTTTGTACTGTTGTCCTGTGCATATGTTTTAACCCTGGACAGCGATACACAAGAAATTAAACTGAGGTATTTTATCATGTATCTTTTCAACACTCTTGGCATCGGTCGTTGTCCACGATGGTGAATATTAAGTACAATAACTTGCCAGCAAGATGCTAATCCAGATAACACAAGAGTAAAGTTGAAAAATTTGGCTGTCAAAATAAGCAAATATATAAATTGCTTTTATTTCTATTGAAAAATATTGAAAGGATATGGAGTAAATGCACACGAGACAAAGTCTACAAATACATGGTGAATACAATCAATGGAACAATGCTTGTATTGTTCTTCTTCATTTTGAAGTCATTAAAAGGCCTTCAGCAATACACTATACTCATACCTCATAGTAAGTTCAAGCTTTGTAATTTTACCTATTGGATCTTAAGGTTCGCTCGTTATAGTTTTATGACTTAGGAGACACAAGTTTGACTGTTTTTTTTAATTAGGAGACAAAAGTTTTGACTCTTTTATTTTTACCTAGAAGACACAAGTTTTGACTTTTTTTACTTAGGAGATTCAAGTTTTGACTTTTTTTTTATTTAAGAGACACAAGTTTTGATTTTTTTTACTTATAGGAGACACAAATTTTGACTATTTTTTTACTTAGGAAACACAAGTTTTGACTGTTTTTTTTTACTTAGGAGACACAAGTTTTGACTTTTTTTTACTTAGGAGTCACAAGTTTTGACTGTTATTTTTTATTTAAGAGACACTAGTTTTGATTTTTTTTACTTAGGAGATACAAGTTTTCATTGTTTTTTTACTTATAGGAGACACAAATTTTGACTATTTTTTTACTTAGGAGACACAAGTTTTGACTGTTTTTTACCTAGGAGACACAAGTTTTGACTGTTTTTTTACTTAGGAGACACAAGTTTTGACTGTTTTTTACTTAGGAGACACAAGTTTTGACAGTTTTTCTTTATTTAAGAGACACAAGTTTTGATTTTTCTTTTTACTTAGAAGACACAAATTTCGACTATTTTTTTACTTAGGAGATACAAGTTTTGACTGTTTTTTGACGTAGGAGACACAAGTTTTGACTGATTTTGTACTTAGGAGACACAAGTTTTGACTACTTGTTTTACTTACGAGACACAAGTTTTTAAAGAAATAAAATTTACTGTATTTTTTTGGTATTTGTTTGTATTAATACTGCTTAATGGTGCCAAATACTCTCTAGTTTTTAAACAAGATGTACTTGCATTTGTTACCACTTGTTGCAACTGGGTCGATGCCACTGTTGGTGGACTGTCAGTCCCCGAGGGTATTCACCAACGCAGTAGTCATTAATTCGGTGCTGACCAGAATGCTGATTATTTTTGGAAAGTTATAATATCAAATTTTTTGTAAATTTTGTTGAAAACTGAAGAGTATCTCCCTCGTGCAAAGCTCTGTCCTTAGCTGATTTTGGCTTTACATTTAGATCATATTCGGTGTTTTGTTCTCTATCAGTTTTTAAACATCTTTGAGCTTATGGTCTTCCAAACGTTTAGATTTTATCTGCACTGATGAGATATAAGTTGTCGCAATGCGCATATGGAGAAAGTAAATTCACAGTAACTTCCGTATTTAGTTATTTATAGCTAACTTCTTAAACCTGCTCTCTTTGGTCATTTGTATCGCTAGGTAAAAGTATGTGGATGAATAATCTCTTCGTATCAGAATTTAAAGCAGGGATAAACACTTTGCTATTAGAATACAACGGCACATTTGTTTCAGAACTAGTTTCAAATAAATACCTATAATTTTCCCATACATTGATAGACACTTTGTCTCATGTTAATTTACACCATATCCTTTCATTGTTCTTTTCATATTTCTTTTATTAATCTTCTTTCCTGTAAGTTCTCTATCAAAATCATCAAAATGTAACCCATCAAAATAAATTGTCAAGTACCATAAACGGAGAACATTATATGTGATTTATAGGACCAAAAACAACGGCAGTAGAATACCGACGGAACAAAGCACATGATTATATAAATTAAAGTCCAGAGACAAGGCAAAAGCAAGAACATCTGAAGACGGAGGACTGAACACCAATAAAACAAATGAACACCATAAATACAACACATAAAACTAAAGCACTAACAGTGTGAACTCTAAAAACAATATGGTGACAATAGGTGCCCGGATGCGTAAGCGTGTCCTGCTCTGTATACAGCTACCGTTATATTGTTAGTGGCTCAATCCAGAGTGAAGTCAAAATCGGTAATGTCAAATCCGGGTTGACATTTCTAGCTGAAAATGTCTGTTCTCATTTTTGAAACCGACATTTAATATCAATCTTTCGTCGAAGTGACGGTCATATAATTTCTGAAGGGGCGAATGTAACAAAGGCGGAATATATCCCTTACTTACAATGAACTACAAGCTCTAAAATAATAATTAAGCTGTGGAAGAAACACTACATAAGCTAGGTAAGTAAGTATATTGCTGCGAAGAAAGCGAAAAGTAACAATTGGGAAGTCAAAATCATTATGGTTGTCATATAACGTAGACAACAGACGTCCATGTTCATCAATGTATAACAAAAGGTCAAGGTATATATAAAGCAGAGTTGGATGTATCAGTTGTCTCTTTAATTTCAAGCTCACTGAGGTAGATCCAACGAATATATTCCTTAGATATCTGATTATTTAGAGAAAGTACATCATCTATATACCTGAACCTGAAATAAATGACTAGTTGCTTTTGCTTCAGTTGTAAAAATTTGGCTTCATACCAATATAGGATAAGGTCAGCTAAAGTTGGCACACAATTAATTCCCATAGGAATCCCTTTTGTCTATTGAAAAAAAACGGCCACCACATTCAACCTTAATATTGTCGATTAAATATTCAAGCATCTTTGGTGCGACATTTTCACTGTATTTCTTGTTTGACTTTGTATAACTCTTTTTTTTTTATTATTTCAGACACTGTAGTTTGTAAAACGAAGTTGTTAACATATCAAAATTACGGTTTCAAAAACTAATTCGCCAAGGTTATATTCAACCACGTTTGCAATTGTCACATCAAAAGTTTTATAGTTGTCATCATGATCAGACAGATCGTAACAATATTGAGAACAGACATTTTAGACAGATATGTTAATTACCGAACTAACGACATCATTACTTAATACCAGACTTAACATTGGCATAGTGATTGGTGCCACGCTGGCAGCAGATCGTGATTACTGTTTCAGAACACTTATCATACTACTGCCCTTACGAACAAATTGCCACTCCCGCGAATACTTCTTGCGAATATCTGGCAAACTTCGCTGCACATTCGCTGCGAATAGACTTTCATTTGTTAAATCAATATTAGCGGCATATTCGCTGAACATTCACTTTTCGCATGCAAATTAGTTCTNTGTTAATTACCGAACTAACGACATCATTACTTAATACCAGACTTAACATTGGCATAGTGATTGGTGCCACGCTGGCAGCAGATCGTGATTACTGTTTCAGAACACTTATCATACTACTGGTTTTCATATGCTCTCTGTCGTATATTACAATCTAAATACTAAAATAAGTTACGTTGATACTATAAGAGAATTACGAAGTAACACGTACAATGGATTTTCCAGTGGTTTTGTGTAAGGGAAAAAACGAATTAACCAATCAGATACATTTTACTAAACAGAACACCATATTGAAGCTTACGAACTATGTGACAGGTGCCCTGTGTGGATCAGATAATACTTACCCTTCCGGAGAACTTGATGATGTGTCAAGATTTTACTGTGTTTATACTGCTAATGCTTTAATGTTGTGTAGTACATTTTACTGTGTTTATACTGCTAATGCTTTAATGTTGTGTAGTACATGGAATGGAATAAAAAAGATAACAGGAAACACCTACAATGGCCGAAAAACATAGCCACATGCCAGAAAGTAAATAGGAATTGCACAAGAAAAAAACCACAATAAAAATACAAAAGACAAACATAAACAACGATAGGAACTCGGGACAGCCGGACTTGGTACCGGCACTAGCAAAAGCCAGCGGTAGGGTTAAACCGGTTTATGGGTACCCAAACCTCCCCTTTCTCTGTCCCGTTTCCCTATAGTAGAATAAACATACGAATAAAACCCATACANCTAAACGTAATTTTGAAAGATGGGTCAAAGAGTGCTCGCCGCTAAACTGCCGGCTAGCTCAAGGAGCCTAGTCTGCTGGTAAAACACTGTCGCACTACGGGTGGAAAATCAAATTGAAAACTCCCAATGGGTTTGGTAAAGAATCATCATGTATTTCAGTAGACATCGGCAGTACCAGTGAGAGGCCAGTATGTGTGTAAAATCCTCAGGTCATTGGATCCCAAAGCTAATTTAACGGACACGTGTAGAATATCCTGTCGATATCCCCAGTTTTTCTGGATTTTTAATCATTTTCTGACATTTTTTAACAACATTTCCGTAGAATTGAGGATGGGAAATGCCCTTAGAAATAAGCTGTTTGCGAGTGACATTATATTTAGATGTCAGATGTTCATATCTTCGATAAAACTTTAAATGTATTTAACAATTTATGAAATCTGTAACCTTACTGCAAAAGTTTTGAAGTGATAGTAAGGTTACGTTCATTGAAGTCGTCAAGAGTAGAACAAACGCGTGCTGAGAAATATAAACTCCGTCGGATGGGGCTAGAGGAACGTCGCCGTCAAGAAAAGGGAAATTAGTAATACTGAAATCAAAATCATCCCTTTTATCGTAAATTTTAGTTTTTATTTTACCAGAGTCAACGATGATAGTTAGAACCAGAAAAGGGCAATTCTTAGAATCATTATTAGCTTTATTAAGTTTCAGTTGTTGTGGGTAAATGATGTCGACATAATCTAAAAACTGGGGATTGTCAATAGTAAGGATATCGTCAATATACCTGCTGTTATCGTTGAAAATAGAAATAAGTTGATCACTGTTTTGTATGGTCCCAAATGTATGGTATTAGTAAACAAAATACCGAAGTTACTATTTATCCTGCAATAGTGGTATTTACTAGACGAATACGACCCTACGAATATTTTTTTCGTATTCGTAGGGTAGACTGGTAACTGGTCCACGCTTTTGAATGAAGAAAAGACAGGGCGACTGGTTTGAAACCTCGAATACTTTGACGTCACAGTGTAAATTCTCTTATGACGTCAGGGATTATACCAAAATGGCCGAAGTTGTTTACTGTCTTCCTGGTCCCGCTTCCCTAAGAAAATGCATTTTTAAATATGGTTTAAATAATTGCAGGATAAAACCAATATACGTACATTGTCGGAAATATAAAATTTATTTGTACTCGCCGCGAAACAGGTGAGAAATGCTCGGTAAACCTCGCATTTCTACCTGTTTCTAAAGCTCGTCAAATAAATTTTATATGTACATATATTGTATATTAATTTACTCTCTGCATATGGCAACTGCGATAAATTATATCTTTTCAGTGCAGATAAAGTCAAAACATTGGAAATGAAGAAATCGATAAGTTCAGTTTTGTCTATTAGTATTGTCCGTGTCATGTTGTCTCTAAAGGTGCCTCAGCTGGACTGCAGTTTTAATTTTATTTATGTTGATAGACATTCCTCTTTCTAACAACGGCAGTAGAATACCGAAGGAACAAGGGAAGTGATGATTACAATCAAAGCTCCAATGGAGCTGAAACTCGAAAGCACTGAAAATCTACACATGGCAAAACTTCGTAGTCATCCAAAGAACTGCTGGATAGAAAATAATGAATTAATATGCTTTATTGGCCTTAGAGAACTGATTTGATCAAGGGGGATAGAAAGTACAATTTATCAAAAGTGAAAACAAATCACAGGCAATTCCATGTTCACCTGAATATGATCGGAATGGGGTTGTGCAGTTCAACTCATGTGCTAAATAGCCAATCGAGGTAAACAAATATATTCGCTGATTTGAGAACTGATTCGATAAACAAGAACAGAAGGTACAATTTATATATATTTAATATTAAGTTATTCCGTAATACATGAAAATAATCGGATTGTGTGTTTTGGTATGCATGTCGATTCAATTGCTTAATAAGTATGACACATGACACAGGTAAACATTTTATGTCATCTTTGACAAAGTTCTAAGCGACAGTATTACTGGATTTATTCCAAGTCACAGGGACGTAAATACTGTGAATATTTATGTGCTGTATGTTGATATCAATTCTATATAACAACACCGTCAATATTGTCTTACAAAAAAGGGATTTGGAAAGAAAGGTACGCACTATATTGTGATCGGAAGCATGTAGCTCTTTAGATACCTTAATAGGCCTGAAGCATCACGTGACTTTCTCGGATGGTTTTAACAACTCTCAGCCTACGGCTTTCGAGTTAAAAATCGAAGTCCAAAGATATGGCAAAAACGGCAACAGAGAAAAACAAAGACAAAACAAGGAAGTGAGACAGCCACAGTGCAAGGAAATAAAAAGGGCGACATTAAGAACTAAGGCACTCATAGTGTGAACTCCCATGAAAACCGGGAGTGACATCAGGTGCTCTGGAAGGGTAAGCATGTCCTTCCCCGCTAGCGACACCCATCACACTATCAGTGAGGTATTTAGTGTTTAGAAAAGCCTGTTTAATAGCGGATTGGTAAATGTCATTTTCTAACCCTAGGACAAAAAAAAACAATGAAATCCATTATACATGTTACTTCTCTAACCCTCAAACAGTGCCATGGTGAAAATTTGAAAAGCTGTTTGTAAATCTCTATAGTATGAAAACAATTACAAGGACAAATCGGTAGCACAAACATTACTGACGAAAACAAAACTAAAATTTTACAGTATGATATACAAGACAACACGAAAAACTAAAGTACTGACAGTGTGAACTCCCATAAAAACCGGGAGTGACATCAGGAGCTCTTTCTAAATGATTGCTTCGGTATTTATATGCTGGTTTAACATGTTCCTGACAAAGGCTCTCCTGCAGTGTGGAGTCCGTAAAAAAATTCCCCGTGCGAGAGATGTATGCTCTCTTTTTTCTCATTTTTCAGTTATGGTGTACTTGTGCGTGAGGGAATTTCTCATATGGATATACTATAATTCATACTTTCAAATTTTGGCATTTATTTTTGTAATTTCGAAATGTAATCCAGACCATCTGTTTTAAGTGCCCACCATTCACAATTTTAAAACGCCAAGTTTTCTTACATTCGACTTGATGAGTGCCCTCTGTTTGTTGATGTGTTGAAATCGTCCACTTGCTTAAGACACTAGTGCTTTTGTCGGGCAAAAGATGACAGTGATTGTAAGAGCACTTTGCCAGTTTAATTGATGTTTGTTGACAATCCCGCACCCATGACCAATGAAGATATGGATGTAGCGTTGCTCGACAAATAGAAGCAAAGAATTCCGCTTAAACCGGTGCTAGGGGCCGTCTTGAACTTACTATGGGATATGAGCAAAGCTCATTGTTGAAGGCCTCACGGTGACTTCAAGATGAAGAACAACAATAAAAGCGTTGTTTTACCATGTATTTGTAGAGACTTTGTCTCATGTGCATTCACTCCGTATCCTTTTATTCACAATATATTCTTTGTATTTCACTGGTTCATTTAGATTGTTTATACTTACAAATCCAAGGTATATCATCTGCTGATGGAGGTAACTGATCTGCAATCAGCAGTTGGAAAACTGACATTGCAAGCATAACCGTCAATTCTAATCCAATTTTCTCTCCCGCTTCAGCTGGAAGACAAAACCCTAAACAAGCAACCAATGTAATCAATACTGAAGGAATTATGATATTTGTCACATAATAATCTGGTTTTCGAGTTATATAGATATAGAATGTGACATCAGGGTATGGTTCCTTACAACATCCATAATATATCTCGTGTCTTTCTGCTGGTGCTTTGTCTATTGTCCATTCAACATTTGGTTTCACGGATGACAAGTCGGCCATATTATTTTTAGAGCTGACATTTATTTCAAATCCATGATATGACCAAGAACCAAACATGAAAGAACATATTTGGCTGTCAAATGGAAATTTACTGACTTTAAGTGGACATAATGCTTCCAGTTTTGACGGAAAATTGTATGAGACATATCCATCGCTATAAATTCTAGGTCTGTAATTATCAATGCCATAAAATTCGTCAGCTACACTGAAAAACAAAACAATGCATTTAATTATTATTATTTTGTGTATTTTAAGAAATAGTGTTATTTATGCTTTGCAGATACAGCATACAAACAAATCAATCAACAAATAAACAAGTTAAGTGCAGCAGTTGATTGAAAAATAGAAATAAACTTTAAGTTAATGAACATATATATACAATTCACATTTAACATTCCCTGCAGACTTGAATAAGAATATAACTAGTAATATATCACACCCTGAAAATGTGGACAATTTTAAAACAATCACACACAATGAAGTCTAATATAATATATATGAAAAAGAAAGGAAATGGGGTTAATAGTTTTCTTTGTTGCACGTTTTCATCACTTCCTCACATAACAAGAATACTGTCTACCGAGTTTTTACGAAGTGGGTGTTTTTTACCATTTGCTACAAATGAATGCGATGCATGTACTAAAATAATTGTTGTTTCATTACGGATTTAATAGAGTATTTTTTTTTCCTTTTTTGTTCCTGGTATTGCCATTGTCCTTCGATTGTTCGCTTTTGGATTGACGGTTCGGTTCTCACTTACCATTACGAATTTAAGACTATCGTGTTTACAATACAAGTAGTTGAAATTTGATCCCAGTGAACGTTACTAGTATTTGCTGTTTAGCTACGTGTGTTTTAATAACGGTATTGGTTTTTCAAAGGAAATTGTATTTGCTCCTTCAAACTTTTCAGCATGAAATGGAGAAATAAGACTTTTACAAGTTTTAGATGTTAGTAACTTAAATACAATTCCAGTTGCATTGTTAGTCACAAGCATTTGATTGAATTTTTAAACACTATTAATTCATACAATGTATTCCGAGTTGTAATAACGATGCTATGTGATTTGTTAAAAGTGGGCTCGTGTGTTCTTAACAAATTTACAACAGAGGTACATCACAAACTAGGTTGTATGACAAACGCAATGAATTCAATTTTCCAATAGTAAACTTCCCTTTTCTTTGAGGCAACATTCCAAAAGCACCAGCATATGGAGTTTGCATCTCACAACTCATTCGCTATCCAAGGGCTTGTGGTCAATACAGCGACTTCCTTGATAGAGCCCAGTTGCTTACAAATAGACTACTTAAGCAAGGGTACGTTCCCAAAAACTTAAAGTCATCACTACAGAAATTTTACGGCCGACATCACGATCTTGTCGATCGTTACGGGATATCTGTTTCCCAGATGACAACAGATCTTTCCCTCTACAACTGAAGTTTGGTTTTACTCTATCGGATTTGACTTTACTACCGGAGTTGACATGTTCAGCACGGCGGGTGTCTTATAAGAAGCAGTACACCTGATCTCACCCATGGTTTTTATTGGGTCCGTGTTGTTTATCTGTATGTGTGTTTTCATCTTTCTTCTTTGCCCTGTACTCAAGTTGTGTCCTTGTTTCTTAGTGTTTCCGATGTTGCCTTTGTCCATGGATTGTTCGTTCTTTGACTAACGGTTCGGTTCTCACTTACTCTCTTAAAAATGAACATACCTTGGGTATAGTGTAATATCAGGTTTCCAAATCAAATTTATTGGCAAAACAATTGATTTAGTGCCGTTGAATTCTTTAGGATCCCAGGTTAGTTTACAATCTCGCCAACCCTGTAATATAATAAAAGTCTCCAGACGGAGAACAACAATAATAGAGGTGTTTCATTGCTTGATTGTACCATGTTTTTGAAGAGACTTTGTGTCATGTACATTTATTCCATATCCTTTCATTATAAGTGCACAAATCGTTTTATATAAGATTACGAAAACGTATGAGGGTATAGGTAACAAATAAGAGATATATCATTCTAATATGGATTCCTGTATTAGCTTTGTAAATATAGTCATGTTATAATACCAATATAACACTCTTAGCACATGCGCAAAAGATGCATAGTTTCTGTTCAATATTTTGAATCTGTATTTCATTTTAACTGTCAAAATCTACCATCCACTACAATTTTTAATTAAATTTGTTTCCGAAATTCATTATGGAATTTTTTTCTACTTGAAAAGGCAATGTTCGGGACAAACTTTAATTTTCCTACTTGTGCCGTCACAAATAAAATCGTAATGTCCGGTTCGTAAGCAGCGTTGGCTGGAAAGTTTGAATGGAGATTAAGAGGACTTGAGGCATTTTCTACGGTTAAAATAGCAATTAAATCAAACAAGAGTAAGTTTTTATTGTGTTTGTGGAGAGTTTTTTGTCAGCGAGTTTGTTTATCAAAATCAAAATGTTATGGAACCATTAGTCGCTGCTCGCTTCGGATATAAAATGGATGAAATTTCCATATTAGAATCGAAATAAATCATACCCGCCAAATACTATATTGTCATTATAACATGGGCTTTCGTTGTTTTTGGATATTTTCCCCCTCGCTAACGCGCGGGATAAAATATTTGCAAAAACAACTCAAGCACATGTTATAATGACAATATAGTATGGCGGCCATGTTTTATTTCTCAAATAACATATATATATGATTCAATACTTGACTTTATGATCAAGGACTCAACATGTTAGATGATTGTTTTTTTTCAATTTTGATATGTTATTTGCGTGTGAGTGTTCTCTGGTTTTTAACTAATGGTCAGAATTTTTTCATTAGTTTTTCTGTGCATGTTCTTCTTGAATTCCATATGTTTGCTTTCATTGTTTAAAATGTCCAGTTAATGCTATGAATTGTGTCATGAAACTTGAACATATTATTAAAAAAAAATTTAAAACATGCAGTTTTGCCAAACAAGCGAAGATTTTTTTCTGATATATGATATATTTACCAAACGCATCCACACATTAAACCGTACTGTCTGAGATGGCTCGTCCTGCAGAAAAATCAAACATATAATACTGTTAGAAAGAGAACAAGTGAAATATTCATTGGAAACTACTTCAAATTGATAATTAATAGTTTTTAGTTTCAAAAGTCAATACGTGAAGCGTTTTATGTTAAAAATTAATGACCGAAAGTTAATATTAGAGTACACATATGAAAACCCTGTCATATCTATCTGGTATATAACTTTGTAATGCAAATATACTGAAATAAGATAACATTCACGCGACATCCTGATGAAAAGTGACATTCTTTATTCCAGGGTTAATACATAAGGAGTCCCTATTGTCAAAGTGGTAAAGAAATGTTTTAATGAATGAAACAGAAGCTAAAAAATTGTTGTATGTTGAATTTCTTGAGAAACTCGTTGCATGCAATGTCATCATACGCCCATTATGTTCCACAAGTGTGCATTTTAAAAGGTAGAAACAAGAAAGCGTTCAGTATATCCAGGCTCTGTACATTAAACTACAAAATACTACAAAAAATGCACTGAGGCTCAAATATCGAGTGATTGATTTTTTAAATGCTGACGAAGTGTGGCAGGGTAGTTCCAATTAACATATATGAATAGCAAGGAAGACGTGAGATTATGTTCAACAGGAATTACGTGGTCAATATTCCATGAAAAGAACTAGTAAATGATCTATAACAAAAGCCCTACTATATGTCAAGTGGCTATGATGTGTTGTTGCTGAGTAAATGCGAAGCAAATTTTGTGTGACGGACGAAGGATGAATGGATGTACATGTATAACAAGATACATGCTATCCGTCAGAGCTTTATCTTTTATATGATAATGTTGACAACAATAAATTTTCCTTACGAGCATTTATATCGAATGTGTTTATGTCATTCACGGCTGTGAATTATTCGATATCTAACAAACAAAACGTGCTAGCAATTTTTCAATGATTTTCAATTATTTGAACAGCTGTAAACTTCTTTTCATATCATTTATGTACTATTCATAAAATATGTAATTTATTTGATCCTTCTTGCACATGTACACTCATTTGTGTGCCAGTTTGGTGAACCTTACTTGTTTATATTATTTATTAAATGAATGCAACTTTAACAGGCAATACGAATCTCAAAATTAATGGTCGTAAGTGTAAACGTAAAATTAGACTAAATTAGGCAAAGGGTGACAGCTATTGTAAGAAACCTTGCCAGTTAATTTAATGTTTGTTCACAGCCCCGCATTCATGAATATTGTGGAGCATGGATTTAGCGTTGCTCGGTATTTAGCAATGAATTCCACCCAAAACGGTGCTAGGGGCCGTCTTGAACTTGCTTTTAGGATTGGGTAAAGCTCATTGTTGAAGGCCTTATGGTGACTTCAAGATGAAGAACAGCAAAAAACGCGTTCTTCTATTGCTTTGTTTTTCCCTGGTTTTTGTAGAGACTTGGTCTCATATATATTTACTCCATTTCCCTTCATTGCTTAGCATTGGCATAGTCAAAACATTTTCTTAAGAACTGAGAATTATTATATATATAGTTAGGAAATCATAAAATGTAAAGTCAAATAAAGTTGTGTCAAGAGTATAGATTAATTAAAATTGATATTAAAATGTAAGTACCGTCAAGCAAATCATACGAAGTAATCAGAACCAACATAAGGCGTTTTTAACCTGTAAATAACGAATTAATAACTTATTTTCAAGCCGAGAGAAAGAAAGATTTCCTCCATTGAATAATACTGTTGTCATTGGTTAATACATTTTGCATATCACGAAGAAAAGGAGACTAATAAAAATACGAAAAGTACAAAATCTGTGTCAAAGTAAGCTAGAACCACAACGTCAATCTGAAACGAATAATCCAATGACCATTCAAAGATCGAAAAAACAAAGAAAGACATAACACGAGTACGGCACAGAAAAGAAAAATGAAGACATGCACACATACAACGATGAACAACATGGAGCCAATAAAAAACCATGGGTGAGATCAGGTACACTGGTAGAGTAAGCACCTCCTGCTTCCTATAAAAAAACGGTCGTGTTGAACATGCTGTAGAGGAAACGACAATAAATATTATATACTAATTTAATTATCTATAATCTGATGTGTTCATATCGTGTCACATGACATTTGGTCTTTCGCTGGGTCAACCGGTTGACGTTTTGTGGCATAGGAAGGTCTTTCGGTAAACAAGAAAATTCTTTATCAGTTATTCAACCGGTATTTTGTTTTTGTTTTTTTTTTTATTTGCTTTTTTGTTTTTGTTTTTTTTACCACTTGGCCGATGACATTGCTGGTGGACTGGTATTCACCAACTCAGTAGCCAGTACTTCGGTGCTGGCCCGAAAGCCGATTTTATTTTAAAAATTGCCATAGCTAAATTTAAGAAAATTTTGTTAAACCTAAGGAGTTTCTCCCTCCTGCATAGCTCTGTCCTTAGCTGATTTTGGCTTTCCTTTCTAGATCTTATTGGTACATGTAATTAGTTCTCCATCAGATTTTACACATGTTTCGGTTAGTGGATTTCCAAATGTTTTGAGTTGATCTGCACTGAAGAGAGATAAGTTGTTGACATGCAGAAACTAATTAACTTGGTTTTTTGTTTTTTACTACTACATGTACTGGGCCGATACCATTGCTGGTGAACTGTTAGTCCCGAGGGTATTCACCAACCCTGTAGCCAAGTACTTCGGTGCTGGCCCGAAGGCCGATTTTATTTTAAAACTTGTAATATCTAAATTTAAGAAAATTTTGTTGAACCAAAGGAATATTTACCTCCCACATAGCATTGTCCTTGGCTGATTTAGGCTTTCATTTTTAGATCTTATTGGTAATTTGTTCTCTATCAGAAGTAACACATGTTTCGGTTAATGGGTTTCCGAATGTTTTGACTTGATCTGCACTGGAGAGACATAACTTGTCGATATGCGCCTATACAGAAACTAAATTCAGAGTTACTTCAGTTTTTGTTATTTACCACCTTAGAAAGTGTGTTACCCAGCGGTTTCTCTACTCATTTGAATTGAGGTCACCCTCAAGTAAGCTGTCGTGTGATACTACTATCTCGGGGGGGAGAAAAAACGCTGGGTCGCACACTATTAAGGGTGATAATTATATAAAATCAAATTTAGATCAGAATCTCGTAAACGACGGCAGAAAATCGTGTCACCTGTGAGAACCGAACCGTTAGTCTAAAAACGAATAATCCAAGGACGATGTCAACATAGGAAAAACAAAAGCTCAACATGATTACAGCACATATACGAACATATGTTTGAAAAAAAGGATTGATTTGTTTTCCAAACTTCGGTCTTCCTTTTTTTCCTTGCTCTAACATTCAAAATCTAGGGTTCTTCCTTTGATGTTTGTGTTCGCATTCCTGCATTGTGGAGATTAGGAAATCCTTTTTGTGGTTTATTTTCTTCTTCAATTGCATCTTTTGAATCACTTTTTTGCCATAGTAAAGATTTAAGATTGCCAATCCCCTTTTTGATGCTTCTAATTTTACAATAAATTTTGAACAGATATAACCTCACCAGAGTAATAAGTTGCCTTATCGCCATATCAACTGTAACGTTAACAACTTCATTTCCAGGACAAACAGGGCGCACACTGGCTCCATAGTCGGTCAATAACTTTAATGTCAGATTGTCATGTCTAGACGTAGATCCTGAAATAATATTAATTTTTTTCATTAAATTTGTAAATATATCAAGTTATGAAATTACAGAAAATCCTTTTATTACATAATAATTCTTGAAGATTTGAATTACAGTATTTAACATTGTTTGATTATCACTCACGTCAATATTTTTTAATTATAAATATCACAGTTACATAAGTTGAAAGACTTATCGACTTGGTTTCACTTCCCCTATTTATCGCTGTGCCATATCCAACAATTATCAATGGAATGGCGTATACACTTTCCAATACCTGCAAACATAATCAAATTATTTCTTTCAACTGTAAATTTTTACTTCTTCAGTTTTCTTTTATATTTTACATATTTAAAATTTTAATATTTTAAAATTTTTCAGTTATATTTTAAATGTCCTTTTATAATGGCATATTATTATTGTGCTACGAAACCAAGTCTACCTAATTTGTGAAAGTTATTGATCAAATGACCGGCCTTTTACATCGTGATAACCGAGATGCCCACAGGACAGTGACAATGACCACGACATCTTTGAGCCTCGAACATTATCACTGCCCCAGTCAAATCTATTATCATACACAGGTCTGTACCAAGTTAAGGCTTATGAACAGTATCTGATGTATTTGTTTCTTAAAGGAAAATTATTTTTTGAGTAGGAACAAACGACATAATTAATTCACAAAGATGCGTACATTGTATCTAGTAATGGATAAAGAATCGAAATAGAAAAATTGGTAAAAACACATCAAGAAATATGGAAAAAGCGATGAGTGGAAATCAACCAAATAATCTCATGTTTAAGTGCCTGTTTAATAGACTTTAACTTGTTGAGATTATAATATTCTTTATTCCCCCTTTTTTTGTTCAT
The DNA here is from genome assembly GCA_002080025.1 of Modiolus philippinarum. NCBI lineage: Eukaryota > Metazoa > Mollusca > Bivalvia > Mytilida > Modiolidae > Modiolus > Modiolus philippinarum. The sequence continues at coordinate 47,785 of MJUU01045520.1, forward strand.
TAACAAAATACCTAAGTTACATTTAATTTATTACTTCGACAACTTATGTCTCTTCAATGCAGATGAAATTAAAACATTCGGAAAACCATATACCTAATGAAAGTACAGATGTTCTATTTTTCCGTTTACCATGTTTCTTTACCCTTCTGAATTGTATAAAAAATGAATTTTAAAAATAATACAAAAAACAAGGCAATGCAGTATAATTTTGAGGATAAACTACACACATGATTTGAAATGTGTATACGATGTTTTTAATATAATTAATTTGGTATGGTCGGTAGTAGTATATAAAATAATTGTACCAAAATCCAAACAATATATTCAGAATAAGGTTTCTTAACTGGTGGTTTTTCAACTACATGTATGTTGCTAGAATTTTGAATACTGTTGTCACGTTATTGAAGTTCAAAGAAGACAAAATTTCCAACCATTTTCAATATTTCAATATTTTGTTAAAAAGAAAAATTGACGTAGATGTCGAAGCCAAGAAGATCAAATGATTCTATAAATTGCATAATTTTGGAGTTCTAAATAAACATATAACCATCCCCACAACAACCCGTGTAAACAGTTTTAAGTAAACACTGTTAACACTGTGTAATTTTAAACATGTTACATAGGGGTAATAACAAAATTAATTGTCAAGAGCCAAAGTCCATCAGGCAAAAAAAACAAAGTAGGTGGAAACCACCCAATTAAAATGTCGAACGCAATTACCCTGACAGGCACAAACCATCGTTGGATCATCGTTAATGTGATTTTTACATGATATGTTATATATCCGAGGTTTGTGTACATCCAATGTGCGTCCTGTTTGTATCCTTCCACGCAATATATTCCTGTACTCTTTTCATTTGCCTTCATTAAGGGCTTACACAGCTTCACTCCTCTTTTAATTGGGGGAAATACGTATATAAAGTCGTAGAAAACACTACGTCGAGCACAATTTTGACGCGTAACTAGAAGGTGGATTCGTACTTAGCATAGATTAAGTGAGAATCGAACCGTCAATCCAAAACGAATAATCCAAGGACAGTGGCAACAACAGAAACAACAAAGAAACAGAGACACAACATGAGTACGGCAAAGGAAGTGTCTGTAGTATCCTTTATTTCGAGCTCTTTTGGTTAGCTCAGATGAAGAAAATCACCAAAGCGAGGGTTGTTAAATAGTCACAAAATATCATCTTTATAACGGAAGCTAGAATTGAAGGATTTGGCCAGTTTTTTATCTTTATTTTATAGAAGCCCTCGATGAACTCAGCCTCATAAGAGTGGAGAAAAGGGTCAGCTAGGAGGGGTGCACAGTTTGTGCCCATAGGAATTCCGATAATCTGTTGAAAAACAAATACTAGTATATTGTCGATTTTGACAGCAATATGAATTTCTTCTTACGGAAAACCTCACAAAAATGCACACTGCTAATAGAAAACAAATACCCAATACGATCGAAATTGGAAGCCGAGATCAGTGTGAAACAAGAACTTCGGGAAAAGACAAAATTAATTTCCTTGAACACAATAATCTGCAATTATATACTGTCAAAGGGGGAATGCATAGATAATTCTAATGCAGCATTTATGTGAAGGAGGTTTTGATTGGTCAAAACTGACCGTCAATTCCACAGCTATATACCTGGAACAAAACAGATTCCCTGTTTAGTCTGGTTCCTAATATGGTTATAAATATACAAGTAAAAATAGACCATGAAATCGATTATTTGCATTAGAATCGCAATAACAGTACATTATTTGAATACCCGAGGGCGTCAATCTTGATTTGATTGTCAAAATAACCGTTTACAAGCTCCGCTACGCCCCGCCTGTAAACTGCATTTTGACCGTCAAATCTACGATTGATACCATTGTACTTAATGTACTTATTGCTTAAATTGGGGTAATAACAAAATAACGGAACAGAGTTGTCAAGAGCCGATGTAAATGAGACAAAATGACTAATCAGGTGGAATCACCAAAAATTGTCGACCATGATTGTCCTGAATTGGTACAGGCATTTCAAAAGAAATGGTGGGTCTAAACCGGTGAAATGGCTAGCTAAACCTCCCTTCCATTGCGGTAGTGTCCGGTAGCAAATAAACAGCGATTGTCATTGAAAGGTCGTAGACAGTTAAAAGAAATGATCATCCCATCATAAGATAAAGAAAGAATCTTGAATTACAGTTTGGACCGAAACTTCAAATTTTTCAACAAGGGGATAATATCTATTTTTAATGATCGTTTGAGACGGATTTTTTACGGCTTGATTAATAATATGATAACTATGTCTAATGAAAAAGATTGTACAATTTGTGCTAGCTCTCGCATAACGAATCAGCTGGGAAACCTACACCCCGTAAGCATGAATATAACTGTCCGTGTTAAGGAATTTGATAATCGTCCCTTTTGTCGTACATTTTAGTACTGGGATAAAAATAAAGAAAAAAGATCATGTGAAAGGCAATTATATGTGGCTGTATGGTTATCTTCATGATAAAAAAAAATCATACTTAAGAGAACCTTTGCTCTCTCTTTTCTGAACAAATTCAAATAGTTGCAAGTTTCTTCAGACTTCAAGCCTGCGCGTCACATTTGTATGAATGAATAAACTTTTCTTTTAATCAAAGTTAGATTGATTGGCGATATGAAATCTCACAGATCGAATGTTTTGGTTTTCAAACAGCATATTTACAGACAGAGGTGGATGTAATAATTGATTCTCATCCAGTTTCTGAAAACAGATGCCAGAATTAAAGTATAGCGGACTTTTCTACCTTTTTAGATAGCTTGTTTACCCAGTCCTGTTAAGTATAAAAGTTAAGTATAAAACCTCTATATTCATACAGACTTTCTTCAACCGAGCCTTTTGGTCATTATATTGGAAAGATCTCATGACGAAAAGTTTTAGCTGGTAAAATTTCAATCCTGTTACAGAATGTAAATGTTTAAAGCGAGACATAACCTTCATTTACCGAATAGAAAAATCAGACCTTCAGCAGACAGATTTGAAATAAATAGAAGTATTGTGACGTACTCAAAAGTTATGATGACTGTTGTATAACTCCTGGAGCGTAAAAGCAGGAGCTGTTGAACCAAGATTCTAAGACAGTACTATGGAGACATAGATATTTTATTGCTTAATATTTATTTTAGGTTATTTTAGCTAATCAGATTTGGAAATACTTGATAAAAATAAACATATTAATTCATATCAATTTGTAATATTGATTAAATAAATGGTAATTGGAGGTGCATGATATATTGTACATGAACTAAATGGAAACGCGTTTTTTGATGGCGATTATTTCTTGTCTTGTACAAAATGAAACTTACCATAATTAACTGTGCAGAGAAAAATTGTTACTGAAAATCCTTTCAGAGCTAGGAACAGCATGTCACATTAATTTAGTCATTCAGTTATCAATATCCTAAAATTCTATAATATATATTGGATGGCAAAATGTTTATCTGAAATAAATGACTACTTTATTAAAAACACAATGGTAAGAGTTAATCAATTTTTTCTATTCTTTAACAATTATGTATGATATGTACAAACGATTTTAAATATAAGCCAGTATTTGCCAACGTTATACACGTTTGTTTAAGTATGGAAATCAAATGTGATAATTTCCTGTGTTTTATGTTTCTCTCCTCCTTTCTTTTCTTTAAATCATCATCACAGGTTGTGAAATGGCTAGACTTCCTCGACTGAAGAAAGGGAAAAACCGACTTTAATGCTGGGGTTAAACAAAACAATTTTCTGCCGCCACGCTCAGGGTGTTCTACAAGTCATGACCCCTTTAAATTCATTACACACCACACGTTGAAAATGTCTTAACAGTGCCTATTTGAAGAAAAAGGTAATAACCTTGTAAGGGCTGATAGAAAACAACAGGTAAAAGATGGCATTCATTCATCAAAACTGACGGATGTGCTGTGCAGAAAAGGTTTGCAATACCCCAACCATGGAAATGCATATATCTAGTAACGTCATGTACCTTTGATTTAATATTTGATTAACGGACAATTTGCTGTTTTACGCATTTTTGTGTTGTATATGTAATGTTCGTGTGTTTTGT
>MJUU01045520.1:51942-67228 GCA_002080025.1 Modiolus philippinarum
GTTTGCAATACCCCAACCATGGAAATGCATATATCTAGTAACGTCATGTACCTTTGATTTAATATTTGATTAATGGACAATTTGCTGTTTTGCGCATTTTTGTGTTGTATATGTAATGTTCGTGTGTTTTGTCGGCATGTGGTGTCTTTGGTCTTCCGTCTTTTGGTGTTCTTGATTTTGCCTTGTCTCTGGACTTTGATTTGTGTAATCTTGTGCTTTGTTCCGTCGGTATTCTACTGCCGTTGTTTTATGGCTGAAAGATTGCATTCTTTGCGTAAAACAGCAAATTGTCCATTAATCAAATATTAAATCAAAGGTACATGACGTTACTAGATATATGCATTTCCATGGTTGGGGTATTGCAAACTTTATCTGCACAGCACATCCGTCAGTTTTGATGAATGAATACCATCTTTTACCTGTTGTTTTACTAGGTTATGACCTTTTTCTTCAAATATTTGATTTTGGTCTGGCACTCATGAGACATAAATTGTTGAAATGAACATCAAAAGAACTTAAGTTTATCGCAATTGGAGTATTTTATTCTGGAATTAAAAAGTTGAGCATTTAACAGTGGAAAGGTTAGCGTGTGGAACTTTATTTCGGTTTTTAATGGGTTTCTCTGTGTCGGATGTATCTGCAACATTTGAATCCAGTTTGGGTTTGAAGGTTTTTGTATTCATCTCTTTTCTTTGATTTAAATAATGGTATTAATGGATCATTTCTGTAGCTGGTATTAAAGTGCCACTTGACTCTGTCCTACTATAATTGAGAACAGTGTCATCGTGATTTAGAAACCAGGTAAAAAACTGTAAAAAAAATGAAGGCAATCTCAATCAATTTTTAATGTTTTCTAGTTGTTTTTGAACATTTTCCATTTGTGTTGTAAACTGTCATGATATCCGACCATTAGAATCACTTCATAACTAATGATACGAATTTTACACAACACACCAATTTATTATTAATTTGGTATTTTTTTAAGTAAACGAAATAATATTTTTGTATCAAATTATGTTATTTATTCTGTTACAATAAATAAATTGAATGCCACTACAGTGACATGCTGTGAGCTGGATAATATACATTTGAGTAAAATAAAGCCCTAATTGCTATTTAACAAAGAAACTAGAATATCAATATCAAATAATTGATAATATTGTCCAGATTCAGGTAGTTTTTGTGCTTCGGTATAAAAATAAAGAGATTTGATACTGTTCAAAATTTGAATAGCATGTATTTACAACTATTATACTGAATATCATGGCTTTCAGTTTCATCAGCTGATGTTCCATACAGGAAAGGAAATTGTAATAATTACAAAACAACATAATTCCAATAAAAACCATTACAAAGGCTGAAAAATGAACTGTAACGATAACTTTTGCGCTGAATATTCTATTTGTGTGATATGTGTTGTTGTCAAAGATGTACATTGTGTTTCACAAGAAGTAAGGTTTCTACCTCAACCTAACAACTATAAATCAGGATTTCCAGGAAAAAAATCACAGAACCATAAAAAGTGTAACTTTTACAAATTTTTCAGTTGCATTTAATCATTAAAAATAATTATTTTGACATTTTTGCTATACCTTACGAATATAAGGAAACTAAAAGAAGTAACACTTGATGTCGTTTCGTTGTTTCTTAATAAAAAAAAAACAAATCTACCTTTTTTAGCAGTGAATACAGTAGATAAAGCTCCTTTACTTCATGTGCTAACTTCTAAGATAATGAATACTCATAGTTCCCTTTTTTCTTAATCCATTAGACCTCTTACATCTCTTTTAGCAAAGTAGAAATCGTTATAAGGTCATTCTGAATTTTTAGCCGTTTCCGTGACTTGATAAAGTACACAGCAATTTCTCACTGATTTTCTTACCTTCACTCTTTTTCTCTGAAAACTAGCTATCAAAAAATCTTTAATGTTACAAGGTAACTTTTTTAACGTTTTGAACATGAACTAGCTTTGAAGGTAAGTGGGGTGTCTAAAACTGAGCATATATTTTGCACATCTAAGAAAAAATTCAATAATGATTTTGTATGTGTTAAATATAAATGAATAATAGTTATCATGTTTGTTTGAAATTTGCATATCTGCTAACAGTTCAAAAAGGTTTACCAAAGGGAAATAATTCTATTCTGAGATATTATGGAATAGGTCAAATTTTCTCTTTCTGTTAAAATAAATATAGTAGTTGAGCGCTACTCTTTGTTGAATATTCTCCAATCATCTCAAGACATAATAGTTCTTCATTACATTACTGAAAGCTCTCCCCAAAGTGGGCGGTGCATAGAGAAGTCATTTGTAAGTATTGGGTTCACACCTATATCTTAAAGCAAAATCATGTTATTTTTTTTTAATTTTGAAATTTCACTTTTCATAGGTCTGTTCTTGGCCTATTTTTTTCTCTTTCTTCTTATTCAGATTTTAACTTATTTTAGTTAATAGTCTTCCATGAACCGATTAAAATAGCCAGCCAACCATCGCCAGAATTTCACATGGGTTATTTACGTATTATTTTTCACTTGATTCTAGTTCTAGGCACAAAAATATGATTCTACATCACAAAAGTAAATAAAGTAAAAAAGTAATCGAAACAAAAATACGGTATTGGAAAAAAAACACATTTCTTAAATGTCTATCTCACACATTTCTTAAATGTCTATCTCACACATTTCTTAAATGTCTATCTCACACATTTTGCTATCTTGCCGTTTAAGCTTTTAACTAAGACCAAATCAGTTTACTTATTTGTGAATGGTATAATGTTGACACTGAAAATGAACAGTATCTCCCTATTTGGATTTGTTTTCGTTTAAGCATTTCATTAACTGCTTTCATTTGATACAACAATTGAATTATTGCTTTTTATTTGGAACAATCCACAATGTTCTTTTAATTTCAATACTAGTAGTTCTCCACCTAATTTAGAATATTTCTTCCCTCAAATCATTTTTTTTAAATTTCAAACTTATGTCAAATATTCAATATCAATAATTTGTTTTATAATCTTCTATGGACAATTTTGAGGATGGCCGCTTTTATGTTTCATATTTATCTGAAATACCAAATTCCGAAACAAAATTATAAGCTGTTGGTGTTGTATAATTAGAAAAGGTACTTACTTTAAAGTAATATTAAACTTCTCACAAATGACACGAAATATCAAAAATACTTTTTAATTACAAGCAAATTATGCAATTAAAGAACTGATTCTACTTTTCATTACAAAAAATATTTATTAGTTTCTTGTCAATATTATTAGGTATTCACGACGTGCAATTGGTCGAAATAGGAGTAGCCATCAATTTCCCAATAACTGCATTTAAAATGTGTCATTTCGTTTCGTAGTTGATGTTAAAATAAGTTTCGTGGTTCATATCATATTCGATTCGCTTCAATATTTTAAGAATAGATGGAAAATATGTTTTTTCTCATGGGTTCAGCGTTAAACTGTGTCTCAAGTGGGCTGGCGAATAAATTTTTTGACAGACGAAAAGTTGTTAACGGTAATCCATTTACCAGGCGCGTATACTTTAGTTCAGTTGTCATCAATAATTTATTATGATAGACTGAAATACGTTTCCTCATACAGCTTAAAGTTTAAGAAGTATCTCCCTTTTGCGTAGCTCTGTCTTGGTCTGTTTTTGGCTTTTTGGTCATTTGTGCTCAATTAGATTTTACTCATTTTATGTTTATGGTCTTTCTATTATTTTGAGTTGTTCTACACTGAAGAGACAAAAGTAGTCGAAATGGCCATATGCAGAAACTAAATTTACAGTAACCTCGGTATTTTATAATTTATTACTATTGGGCCGATGCCTCTGCTGGTGGACTGTTAGTCCCCGAGAGTGCTCACCAATCCTGTAGTCAGTACTTCGGTGCTGACCCGAAAACCGGTTTTATGTTTGTTGCCAACCCAACATTTGTTGATAATGAAGATAATTTATGTAGCGTTGCTCGACATCTAGCAATGAATTTCGCTCAAACCGGATTTTTTTTTGTTTTGTTTTGTTTTTTGTTTTTGTTTTGTTTTTGTTTTTTGTTGTTTTTGTTTTTTGTTTTTGTTATTTTTTGGCGGGGATACAAATGAATAGTTTGATGTGATCTATATATGGTGAAAATACATAAATTGTTGTTTATTTGTTGTCTCATGTGCAGTGTGGAGTCCGTAAAAAGACTTCCCGTGCTTGAGGTGTATGCTCTTTATTTCGACAGTTATGGCGTACTTGTTCATGTGAGAATTTCTCATATGAATGTACTATCAAAATTCAACGTTTGGCTTTCTCGTTTTGTAAAAATTAAATTTTTTTCTGGCCATCTGTTTATATATTGCCCACATCTCCCGATTTTACTTGCCAATTACAAAAACAGGAAAACAGCAAACACCTACAATGGCCAGGAACTACAATCACATGCCACAATTTACAAGCAAACTGCACCACTCGATGAGTGCCCTGTGAACGTTTATATGTTGTATTGTCTATTGGTTCCCATGTCGGGCAACGGATGACAGTGTTTGTAAGAGTACTTTGGCCGATATGTTATGCTTGTTGACGACCCTGCATCCATGAGAAATTGAATACATTGATGTAGCGTTGTTCAGCATTTAGCAAGTGAATTCCGCTCAAACCGGTGCTAGGGACCGTCTTGAACTTACTATGAGGTAGGAGTATTTGCTCCTTGTTGAAGGCCTCGTGGTGACTTTGAGATGAAGAACAGCAATGAAAGCGTTGTTCCATTTGCTTTATCTTACCATGTATTTATAGGAATTTTGTCCCATGTACATTTACTCCATATCCCTTTATTTGTAATAGATGGATGTGCTACGCAAAAAAGCCCAGCCCTACCCCTGAAAATCAAATGGTCGTTCCCTTATCTGGTTATTCGATATGGAGACAACATTGGATCGGTTTCTGGTTCCTCTTACGTCAGAAATACGGTGATCAATAGAAAACTCTTACATGTCAGATGGTTCATCGAACATTTCGTTTTGATAAAAAAATGTAATATAATTGTTCCAAATTAGTCAATAATCAATTCTCATTCAAAATAACCGCTTAAGTGCCTTTTTGTTTAATTTTAATTACATATTATGTTTGCAGTACAGCTGCGCCTTATTGTTGAATGAATGAATTATTATAAGAAATCAATTCCTTTATTTCGGTAGTATTGTCAATACTATTGTCATCAGATTCTTAAAATAAAACAACATATTATAATTCGTGAAGTTTTAATAACTTGCCAATTAATGTCATTTTTTCCGTGTGCACTTCAATTACAGCAACTGTCAATAAATACAGATCTGTCAATAAACCGAGATTAAAGTGTTTTAACAAGGCAACTTTTTTTCTGAACATCATCGTACCAATTATTTTTTAGTCGAGGGGGAGTATGGTGAGCAAAGGTAGATGTGAAAAGGACGTGAAAGGGGTAATAAAGGTGACAATAAAATGAAAAAGTGATGTATAAGCAATGGCTGCAAAATATAGAACCAGTACAAAAACAGTGATAAAAACTAACATGAACGGCAGAAAAAGATAAATACATAAAAACAACGGCCAGCATTGACACCATGACAAAGCTCCGACAGTCAAGCAAGCGTTCTCTGTTTTTCTTGAGCAAATATGTACATGGATATAACCAGTTCTCGACGTGAACAGAAATATATCGAAAATTGGTAAATTGTCTCTATATTTTGATAACCAGTACCATCCTTTTTAATGATGAATTATTTACTAGTGACATCTGGTCTTATTTTTGGATTAGATAATAGCATGAAGATACCATTTTCATTTCATATATGATACCGAACATGCCGTAGACAGAACGAATATAACCAACAGTTACGTGGCGGACGGTCATGTTACCAGACTGGAAGTCCTTGATTGCTTATATGCGTGAAACAAGGGACTTTTAGCATGGCATTATTTGTAACAAAAAGAGTCATTCCTAACGGTGTAGCATATGGTTGCATGGACATTTGATCAATGGAAGCTTATCATCACCATACTGTCATGTCAAGGCATTTTTGCGTTTGTCACCATTATGTTACAAAAGTGAAAAACTTTCCATAGTAAGTTTAAACAATTAACTGAGTTGATTTCAATTTTCTCGTACAGTTTGAGTGTTTATTGAACCTTGTCTTTAATTAAAGATACGAAAGCCGGGAAGGAAGGTGGTTGCTATTATAAAACTAATCTTGAATAGCGACGACGAACACGGACGAGATTTATGTCAGCTCAAGCAAAAAGCATCGTAGAGCAATAAAATTTACTTCTATTATTCCTACTGTTATTCCTACCACTAATCACCACTTTTAATATACCACCCAAAATTATAATATTCCTACTGTTATTCAAACCACTCATCACCGCTTTTAATATACCACCCAAAATTACAATTATCACCAGTTGAATACTTATTTAGACATGTGAGCATATTCTTGAGACATGTTAGCACATTGTGGTCACATTAGCTTACATGCAATTGTTTAAACATCAGATAGGGAAATTGCGAGTTATCCTCCAAATATCAGTGGCATGGTGATTTTATCAAAGTATAACTGAAAAAACGGGAAATTCAAGTACTGATAAGATTAATCTCTCTAAGATAAATACAAGCTTCCATTGTTCAAATTTCCATTGTTTTATGACATATTACACTATTTCGAAGAAAGATAAAACGGGTGAAATTGGCCTCCTATTTCGATATTTTTTGGTAATGAGTACCTCTGTCTTAACTACTTTTTGATTAAGGCTTTAAAGCATAACGAAATTTACTGTTTATTATACAACTTTGGTATTTTTGTTTTGTGAAACCATTGGGCCGATGCGACTGCTTCCACAACAGAAGTCCCCGAGGGTATTCACCAGCCCAATAATCAAGACTTTTCGACATGAAAAAATTACCTTGCGTTATATAGAAATTTACTGTTTTTTAAGAAGTGATTAAAATATTAGAGTTTCTGATCGACAATATATTTGTCAAGTTCGGAGGACTTGTTTTTTACCAGACTATCAGAATTCCAATGAGCACAAACTGTGCACTTCCTTTATTCGATCTGTTTCTCGTCTCATATGAAGCTGAATTCATCGAAGGGCTTCTTCAAAATAAATATAAAAGAAGCCCTTCGATGAATTCAGCAAGCCCTTCGATGAATTCAGCTTCATATGAGTGGAGAAACAGATCGAATAAAGGAGGTGCACAGTTTGTGCTCATTGGAATTCTGATAGTCTGGTGAAAAACAAGTCCTCCAAACTTGACAAATATATTGTCGATCAGAAACTCTAATATTTTAATTGGCCCAGTCCTTTAATTTCAGCTTCCGTTATGTTGATGATATTTTATCACTATACAACCCTCGCTTAGGTGATTTGTTTCATCTTATCTTTCCAAAAGAGCTCGAAATCAAGGATACTACAGATACTTCCGCACCGGCCTCGTTCCTTGACCTTCTACTGAGGCTTCATTCCGTGTATAGCATTCGGTGGATGTCCTTGGTACTGAAATTGGCCTCCTATTTCGATATTTTTTGTTAACGAGTACTTCCGTATTGATTGTATTTCGGGCCAGCACGAAAGTACTGGCTTCTTGGTAGGTGAATATCTTCGGGGTGTAACAGTCCACCAGCAGAGGAATCAGCCTAGAGAATACCGAAGTTACTGTTAATTTTGTTTTTTGCATGTGCGAAATGTGTCTCTTCAGTGCAGATCAAATCAAAACATAGGAAATCCATAAACCAAAAACATGTTTAAAAGCAAAAATCTGCTAAGCATAGAGCTATGCGAGAAATAGAAAATATTCAATGTTTAAATATGTTATCAGTATTTGTCAGATTAGAAATTCTGGTAGAGGACTTCACATTCATCATTCCGGTACAGTTTTGCGTTGAATTTGCGTCAATGATTTCACTGGAGATGATCATAATTTATTTTTTCCAGTATGGTCAACTGTTAAACTATGTTCAATGTTGGCTGCCATGTTATTTTTTCGGATGCGAGCGAAATAATCAATTGCTCTTAAAACCACCTTCTACATATCATATTCCTTCGGTATTCTTCTGTCGTTGTCATATATCAATTTGGTTAATTTTGCTTCATTACAGTTTATGAAAACGATGTTGTCTAAAAAGGTCAATGTTGAACTATTTTCCGAATAGGCGGCAATGTTTTTATCAAATCGAAAAACAAATGAGCAACTGTTGTGAAGGATCTTACATACACCATTAATGTAAAGTTTGGTTGAATTTAATTCTGTATTTTTAGAGATATTGATCAAAATGTAAAAAATAATGGATAGACGACGAACACCGATTGATGACAATAGCTCACACTGACCTTAGTTTGGTCTAGTAAACTTAAACAAAACGATTGTGAAAAAGTGAAAATATGTTCAAGAGATTAATTTAAGAATAATGAGGAACAGAAATTATATGTTATCCTTTAATTGATTTTTACACTTGAAACGGCTATTTGATTAAGTTGGGTAACATATAACAAAATACCGAAATCACTGTTTATTTATTTTCTGCATATACGCATTTCGACAACTTATGTCTCATCAGTGCAGATCAAACCAAAATATTCGGAAGTCCATTAACCATACAACATGTAAAAGCTGATGGAGAAGAAATAACCAAAGTATCTAACTAGAAAAGCCAAAATTCAGCTAAGGACAGAGCTATGCATGAGGGTGATACTCCTGAGTTTTAAACACAATTTTGTACATTTTAGGTATTGCAAAATTCAATAAAATCAGTTTTTGGGTCAGCACTGAAGTACTGACTACTGGGTTGGTGAATACCCTCGGGGACTAACAATCCACCACCAGAGGCATCGGCCCAGTGATAATATGATAATAACGTTGTGTTTAGCAATGACTATGCCAAAATAGTGGTCAGGGTTGAAACCATAGTGCCCGACCCGAAGGGGAGTGCACTATGTGTATTCAACCCTGACCACTATTTTGGCATAGTCATTGCTAAACACAATGTTATTATCATTATTATGCTGACTGTGTCATTAATTTTCATCTTTTAATTACAATTTCCGAGTTAATAAATAAATGTTCTTTTCATTTGGTTACTATCAGTTTAAATTCCTATATTTCAAATAGTTGCATAATGAAAAATAACTTTTTATGGCGGATCTCAAAAATTCCTTTATTTCATGATATAAAATGAAGAGATAAGTAAAATGAATGGGGTAAACACTTTATTTGATTAGAAATATTACCAAATTAAGGTTGTTTCTATGACAGTAGATCCCTACAAGCAAGATTTCATCACTATTTGATTGACAATACTGTAGCTCCGCCTACCAAGTCACGTGACAGGCATAGTACATGGCTGCAGGTATACTATGCCAAAATAGTTTATTAGACACTATTAATGCAGTTTCTTACAGGAAGCATAATAATGAATAACAAAATACCGATGCGCATCTCGACAACTTAAGTCTCATCAGTGCAGATCAAACCAAAACATTTGGATGTCCATTAACCATAAAACATGTAAAAGCTGACGGAGAACAAATAACCAGAAGTATCTAACTAGAAAAGCTAAAATTCAACTAAGGACAGAGCTATATTTTACGAAAGGATATGGAATAAATGAACATGAGACCATAACACATATGTTACCACCAACTGCATTAATTTCAATGAGCTGTATGGCCATTTCGGAAATTTATTCCTCATCAGCAGCACTAGAACCCAAACAAAGGAAATATAACACTTAAAACTCGGCTATTACATTTAACCCCATTTTCTGCATAATATGAACAACTGTAGTTGATCTAATACTTAAAGATAGACAATAAACATTTACCTTCATCAAAATAATAACGTCAGCAGAATATCTGAAACGTTTAAAAATGCAATAGAAACGTGCAATATCATAAAAAAATTAATATCAGTAGCAACTTTTACAGAACAGTTATACACATAACTAAACATTAAACGTGTGGAAATGTCGTACAACATAAAAGGACGTCGATGAATAAGAAGAACAATTCAACATAAAAAAATTGTCAGCAAACAATTAAAATCGCCCCATACCCATTTAATAATACATTCATTACATCGTCATCTGGACATTTCGTTGAACATTTGTAAATCCATACAATGGTAGCTATATATACAATGTCACATTTAGTGAAACATTTCAGCCCATACAGTTATCACCAGATCTTCAAATTATACACTTCATATAAATCTAGATTTTCTACTCAAACCATCAGGCTGTACATAAGAGACATTTATTGTGGATATTCTAAACATAAAAGATTTCTAGAAACAAATATTCTAGTGACAAGAAAGTTAACTGTAACTTCTTTTACTAACACATATTTTGATAGCCACAATGTTAATTGTAACCACTTCTAAACATAATTTGATAGCCAGAATATTAAATGTAATCATTAATGGCTTTTAAATACAGGTGTGACGCAGAGGATGCTTCTGGGAACTATTTCTTTTACAGCATTTGTTCTATAACATTGCATCGTCATATTTATGAACAAAGTTTTTTTTTTACTTTTCGGCATATATGATGATGACAATATAGTTTTGAAAGATCAACCTATGACCAACTTATCTTGCATAGAACACATTGATGATCACTCAATAGTAGAAAACAAAACTACAAGGCCTTTTCCAAATTCTTTATGCTCATCGAGAGTTGAATTAATGAAAGCGAGAGTATTTTTCTGTCATTAATAAACAAGATAAGGAGTGTAATTATGGGCCCAATCCTATTGGCCCGAATCTTTTCCATTCCATTTTGAGGGGACCAGAACAAAAAAACTAATGAGAATGTGGGAGGGGACAATGAGAAAGTCGGAAGAATACCAAACAGATAAAATTGTTTTATACACAAAGAACTGAACTAAAATCTGTGTATTATTTTATAGCTTTAGTGCTCCATAAACTTTTTCCATTATGATCGAATACTAACAAAAATATAAAGACAGCCGATGGTTAGAGATAATGAAAATACAACAAGACCAACTCTATCTAACATTAATGCTAACTGTATCCATAACTCAGAATCGTCCGTTTTCTCATCGGGTTCCACCCATGTCTTTTCTCTTTTTAATTTTCCTTCATTTTGGTTGATGTCCTAAAAACCAACAAATAATAAAGTTACCAATTTATTAATACAAATTTCAGATATAATATAGCCGTTGGGGTAAGGGTATGTGAGGATGGTAAAATACAACTTATTAATTGTGGGAATAGTATTTAATTGAATGCAAAAGAGGACTGCAAAAATAAAATGGTTAAGCAAGGAGTAAGAACGACAATCGTCTAAATGAGACTACGGTGACTAAAACAAAAACGTAGTAGATACGCACTAAAACATGAAATGTTAAAATTTAGGTACACATCTGTAACGATTCAATAGCTTTTTCAAATGAAAACGGACATTTTCAACTACATAACAAAATACCGAAGTTACTGTGAATTTAGTTTTTTTTTACATAAAGCCACTTCGACAACTTATATCTCTGCAGTAAATATAAAATCTACACATTTGGAACACCATAAATTCAAAGATGTTTAAAAACTGAGAGAACGAATAACCAATAAGATCTTAAAAGAAAACCGATTTCAGCAAAGATCAGAGCTTTGAATGATGGTTTTACTATTAAGTTCTAAACAAAATTTACAAAAATAGAGATATTGCAAGTCTGCAAATACAATCGGTTTTCGGGTCAGCATCTAAGCACTGGCTACTGTATTGGTTGATACCCTCGGGACTAACAGTCGACCAGCAGAGTCATCGGCCTAGTGGTAATAAATAGTTTCTGCATATGACCATTTTGACAACTTATGTTTTTTCAGTGCAGATAAAATCTACACATTTGGAAGACCATAAATTCAAAGATGTTAAAAAACTTAGGTTCATGTCTTCCCTAATTTGACATTACCGGTTTTGGCATAACCTTAGATTACCCGAGTTCCTATAGTTAACTCTGTATTTTGTCATTTTATTGTTTTTCTTGTGCAGTTCCCTGGTTGATTGTGACATGTAATTGTTATGATCGGCCATTGTGAGTGTTTCCTGTTATCTTTCCTTCATTAATTCACTCATAATATGACTGGTGTGGCTAGCGGAGCAGGACATGCTTATCCTTCCACAGCACCCGATTTCACTCTCGGTTTTATTGGAGTTCACGGTATACAAGTGCTCAGTTCTGAACGTTGTCTTTTTATTTCTGTGCTTTGTGGTTGAGACATGTCTTAATTTTTTTCTGTTTCTCGTCCATGAACTTTTATTTTTCTCATAGCGGACAGAAAGATGTAATCATGTTTCACTTTTGTCGAAATTTTTTTCTTCTGTCTGCCCTTTTTCTCCAATTTGTGTCATTAAAATATGTTGTCTTTTCCTCTTTGTAACTTTCGATATCTACTGCAGTGTAATTGATGTATGTCGTTTCATTAGATTTGTATAAAGTGTGGGGACACATTGCGGTATGTAGAATGAATGTTCAAATAGAGACATTCGGTGTAATTAAACATATTTTGAAAATGGCGGGAAAATACTCTCTTGGACTTTTACCTTTGTATAACATGGACACATTACTGATTTCTTTCACATGCAGGGAAAATTTATAATGCAGTTAAATTTTAACCCTAAATGAGCTACTGAAGACTTTTATTACAAGAAAATTGGGTGTGATAGGGCAAAATATATTTTATAGAAATAATGGATAAAATCCAAGATATCCGAATGACATTTTCAGATTTCATAAACCTCACCTTACTACATCCTAAGTTGAATGCAGGAAAAACGCATATCTTTTTTCGTATTGATAAATTTTTCACTGTTCTAAACCTATGGTGTGATAGGAAGTTGATGCTGAACAATGGCAGGAACGAAGCACAAAATAAAATAAATCAAAGCCCAGAGACAAGTCAAAAACGAGAACATCAAAAGACTTAAACACTACACACCCACAGACCAAACAAACACTACAAATACAACACTCAAAACTGAAGCACCAATAGTGTAAACTCTAAAAAATCAGTGACATCAGGTGCCCCGGAAGGGCATAAATCGTAGTAATAAGTGGACCAAAAGCTGATAAAACCTACTAAAACGTAGCGGAACCTAGTTTAAACGTAGTAAAACGTTTTCACACCTCTATGCTACGTTTCACTACGTATCAGCTACGGTTTCACTACGCTTCACTACGTTCTTACTACGGCTAAGAACGTTTTAGGTACGTATGTACTACGTATCAATTTTGGCCACGTTTGTATTGAGCAGACCAATACAAACGGGACCAAAAAACATGAGTCTCCGTATCGCTACGTATATAGCAGTTTAAATTACGTATCGCTACGTTCGCTACGTATATTGCAGGATCGCTACGTTTTCAAAACGTAGTGAAACCGGAGGCTTGTAACGTGACAGTGTGACTGGGGCTTTAGTCACATTGAAATACATTTCATGCATGAGTGACTTAAGTTAAAGTTGTTGTAAGAGTCCAGATCTTGGAAACCGCAATTCGTAGAGGAATAATATTTAGATGCATCTTGTTAAGTTACCAAGCTCCAAATAAAAAAATTGACATACATTTCATACATCAGTGAATCGGGTAAAGTTTGTGTTTGAGACTGGATCTTAGAAACTACAAATTGTAGATGATTAATCTTTTATCAGTAGATGCATTTGCTATAGGTATGAGGATCCTGATTGAAATAAGGTCACCTTAACCTACATTTCATGCATGACTGACCTGGATTTAGGTAATAGGCCAGATCTTGAATAGTACAACTTTGTGGAGTACTAATTGTACTATACAAATATTCAACAAACGTGCGAGGGGATGAGTTGTCGATTCCGACTGCTTCCTTCTCTTGTTTAATTTTAATTTTTAAAACTAAATGCCTCCTATTGAGTCCCTTATCTATTTGTTTTTGGGGCTTTGTGTAATCTATTATAAGCATAATTTATAGACGATAATTTTTCCGAGTTTCCTTCCATTTATGTTATTGTTTTAGTATTGTTTTGTCGACCAATTCGTAACTAATACGTGTCTTTATATGTACGTTACTTCTAATATAACACTTACACTGAATGACAAACTCACCTGTTTTAAAGTAATTTTGAAAGGAAAAACTAATAAACCGAAAGCATTGCATTAATTTACATACCGGTGATGAGCAATCAGGGAGACATATCGGTGTTGAATTCTCGCGGATAATTACAGGCTCTGAACTCTCCGGCTGTGGGTGTGCTTTATTTCTTGGAACAGGTATGCAGGTTACAAATCCGAGTATTTTCAACACATACTTCTTTATCCATTTCGGCATTTGTCTTTGTCCACGATGGTGTATATTGAGCACAAACACTTGCCAACATGATGCTGAACCAGCTAATACCAGGGTAAATGTGAAAAATTGAGCTGTAAAATAAGGTTGAATTATAATCTGAAAATGAGTGGTGAAAAATAGCTGCAGTCGCTTACTAACAAATGTCAAAATACCCTCAAATTATTGAGGAATGTGTTGTACATGGAAAATATTTTACATGATTCCTATCTGAATTTAAACATCTTTTGATACATTGTTTCCAAAAAACTGTGATGATGTTTGCATGAAGGAGACATGAAGTTGAATTGTACATTTGCAGAAATCAGATTTAATGCTTTGATATTTTCTCATTTTGCTCCTTTGGTATCCTTGATGTTAGGTTTAGCATATATATTCGAGAAGATACGTACAAATTTAATGCATAAACAAATTGTAACAAATAAGATTCAGAAACAAGCAAATTAATACAAATAAAAATCTGTTTTCATATGAAAAGATATAGTATATTCATATTATAAATCATATGCTCAAGATATTTTGATAAGGTAAAAACCATTATTTAACATAATAAACAATAAAGGTAGGAAGGTATCAAGCAAAAAACATTGTATGAGATTTTCAATTTTAGAGACTAAAAAATTAAAACGATTAATTTTGATGGTGAATATTTGAAAGAGCTTTTGTTCATCAGATTAAATGTACGAAAACAATAAAATCCATATTCATAAGAGAACTAAGCATGCATTTTCACATATTAGGAATCTATTACAATGAAAAATTTACTGCCCGACTGATTCCATTTCATTTCTTGGATGATTAAACCAGGTTTTTCAAAAAATAGATGTACATTTTAAGAACTACAGTAGTCATTCGAATTTTGCGCTCGTAAAATTTGACCAAGTTTGCAATTGCTGCCAGTTTATTAGAAAGACAGATAATTTATCCATTTTTTTTTTT
>MJUU01045520.1:67338-94098 GCA_002080025.1 Modiolus philippinarum
TACGTCATAATACAATCGCTATCGTTATTGTTATGTAAACATTGCGTATTGACATGAAAAATAATCTGTACAACAGTTGCTTCTAAAATCTTCTTTATTCCGAAGTTAATGAGTTTTCGCTCACCTAATAATTATTTTTCGATAATCATTACTTTGGATAAGTTATAATTAAATTATTTTGTGAGAGTGTAATGCATAGTAATTTTAAATTGTAGGTACAGAGAACTTGGTTCGTGTAATCCCAACATCAATCTCTTATATACTTTAAGAGTGATTCCTTTCTCCCGCCTCCGACAAGGAAATCCACTATTTTCGCAGTGCAAGATTTTTCTATCTTATACAGGGGGTGTAAGACAAGCTACACGCGTATATTCCCGCCAGTTTTTATATGATAACAATATACACAGCTTAGTCCACATGAATAGAAAAGTATATAACTAAAATTATTAAATGGTATATTGATTACCTTTGAACGGTAAAATTTGAATTAATTTGTGGCACCGAAATAACCCTGGACTCGGGCGCGTGCTCAAAAGGGAAGTAATTCGCTGATGTCAACAATGGCGTTTCGACGGTGATTTGTTTTATCTTTTGGATGCTGAGGGGGAGAAAAATAATCAAACACCAGTGAGAGGGTCAGATGAAAAAATCTCAGACACCCTCGGGTAAGATTTCTAACGTCTCGGGCTCAGCAAGCTTCATCCGAGTACTTGAAATCTTACCCTTGGGTATCTTGGATTTTTTTGTCTGACCCTCGCCCTGGTGTTAGATTGTTAGATTCTTATAATCAATATTAAGATAGAAATGTTGTATATACTGGATCAGTGTTAATAGAAAATACAACCAGCAATTTACAGTTCCAAGATAGATAAAATTGAAGAAGTCTTACAAATCCAAGGCGAGTCTTCCGCTGAAGGTGGCAAGTGATCAGCGATTAATAGCTGAAAAACAGACATAGCCAACATCACTGTCAACTCCAATCCAATCTTTTCTCCAGAATCTGCAGGAAGGAGGAATCCTAAGAAAGCCACTAGTGTTACTAACATTGATGGCACTATTATGTTCGTTACATAAAAGTCTGGTTTCCGTGTTAGATAGATGTAAAATGTCATATCGGGATATGGTTCCACACAGCATCCGTAATATAGTACATTTCTAACAGCAGGTGCTTTGTCAACTACCCATTCAACGTTCTCCTTTATCGATGTCAGGTCTGCCTGAGAATTCTTTGAATATATGTCTAATTCATGGCCATGAAATGACCATGATCCGAACATCATCGCACAAACCTGACTATCAAATGGAAATTTAGTAATTTTGAGTGCACATTGAGCTTCCAGTATGGTAGGAAAATTATACACAACATATCCAGTGGAATTAATCCTTGCTCTATAGTCGTTAATACCACTGAAGGTAGCCGCTATACTGTAAAATAAAAATTGAAAGTATACTTTTTAATTTTTATGTACTTATTCTTTATCTTTTTTTTTAAGTGGTTTGTATATTTGTTACCTAAGTTACATGACAATAGCTTAAATTTGAAAATTTAGTTTAAACTAAGGGATATCTCTCTCGTGCATCATTCTGACTTTAGCTGATTTTGCATATCCAGAATCATTTGCGATGTGACATACAACTGGTAATTCCTTTTGCAATTTTAAACATTATGGTGTTTCGGGTGTCTAAAACTGCGTATCCATGTGATGAAAATTGGAATTTGCCATTAAAATGTTGTCAAAATGATCATATTGGTTATTTGTTGTCTATCAGTTTTTAAACACCTTTGGGTTAATGGTCTTCCAAACGTTTAGATTTTATCTGCACTGAAGAGATATAAGTTGTCGAAATGCGCATATGCAGAAATTAAATTCTCAGTAACTTCGTTATTAAGTTATTTGCATAGTTCATTGATAATAGATAATATCAAATCAGCAACATTTCACTGCGAGTGTGCAAAATATTTCACTTTTTTAAAAACTCGTAGTTTATTAAGAGGAGATAATTCTAAAGGAATAATAAGCCAGGGTGAAAATAACATTTTCACGATTTTTTTTTCAAAAATATGATCCGTTAGCCAAATTTTTTTATTTAATATTTCCAAAGTTATCTCTTTAATACCGTTTATACTACATTTACCTGCTAGTCCCCGAGGGTATCCACCAACCCGGTATTCAGTACCTCGGTGCTGATTCGAAAACCGACTTTACTGAAATTTGCAATATCTGAATTTTACAAAATTTTGTTCAAAATTAAGGATATCTCCCTCTTGCATAGCTCTTTGCATAGCTGGATTTGGCTTTCCTATTTAGATCCTTTTGCTATGAGGTTTTCCGTCAGGAAAACTTCATATATATAGCTGTCGAAATTGAAGTTATCCCGGGTACGAATATGTCTTCACATGATTTTTTGGCGTCGAAATTGTCCATTTACTTGACGATATCTTTGCGAAAGTGACAATATACATGTATTTATGAGGACAATGTATTTATATGGCCATCCTGCAAAACGAGAATGAAAACAACACTGGAATATGTTTCTGCGGAAGGATCAACAATGTAAACAGGACGTATATNAGATATAAGTTGTCGAAATGCGCATATGCAGAAATTAAATTCTCAGTAACTTCGTTATTAAGTTATTTGCATAGTTCATTGATAATAGATAATATCAAATCAGCAACATTTCACTGCGAGTGTGCAAAATATTTCACTTTTTTAAAAACTCGTAGTTTATTAAGAGGAGATAATTCTAAAGGAATAATAAGCCAGGGTGAAAATAACATTTTCACGATTTTTTTTTCAAAAATATGATCCTTTAGCCAAATTTTTTTATTTAATATTTCCAAAGTTATCTCTTTAATACCGTTTATAGTACATTTACCTGCTAGTCCCCGAGGGTATCACCAACCCGGTATTCAGTACCTCGGTGCTGATTCGAAAACCGACTTTACTGAAATTTGCAATATCTAAATTTTACAAAATTTTGTTCAAAATTAAGGATATCTCCCTCTTGCATAGCTCTTTGCATAGCTGGATTTGGCTTTCCTATTTAGATCCTTTTGTTATTTGTTCTCTATCAGCTTTTACACGTTTTTCGTTAAATGGACTTCCAAATATTTTGGTTCGATCTGTACTGATGAAACATAAGTTGTCGAAATGCACATATGCATAAATCAAATTAGCAGTTACTTCGGTAATTTTTTATATCACCAAAATCTATCAATTTATTTATATAATAAATATAAAATAGTATCTTTTTCCCTATATATTCTAAATTAAAAGCTCAAAATCTTGCTATTTTCAGAACCTTCTCCCGGAAAATCCAGTTCGGTGACCTATTGATGTTTTACCAAAAAATTGAAGTGCATTTAGAATATATTTGCATCACAGAAAACTAACAAAAACCTATCGTTTTGTTGTTTTTTGGGGTTTTTTTGTACCTCGAACCACCTTAAAGTAGACTGTGTTTAAAGGTAATAGACCTGGGGTAGGAGGGGGTAACTCCTTTTTGATATAAAAATAACTTGCTATGATTTATATGAATAAAAGGCACGATTATGATATTTATCACAATGAGAAATAAAATATCCATCTTATCATGAATTACACTCTTTTTATAGAACACTTTATAACTTACAGGTTTTGAATGGTATCTTTGAAATATTAAAATAAATGAATGTCAGATATTTGGCAAGGGAGGTAATTTTTAACTTGATGTTAAGTATCAAGGAAAGTAAGTGAGAACCGAACCGTCAATCAAAAGAACGAACAATCCATGGACAATGGCAAAATCAGACACACTTAGAAACAAGGACACCACTTGACTACGGGACAAAAAAGAAAAATGAAGACACACATACAGAAAAATATGACTTTTTTGGCAGTTTTCCTTTCATTGTAAAAAAAAATGGTACAATGAATTTTTATAACTTTTGACATAAGTCATATGTGTGGAGGATCTTCAATTCTCAGTTTTGATGAAATTGAATCACAGGATTTTTGTGTAGAAGAAATTGAATGAAGCTCTGTTTTCAGCAATAATTTGACAATATAATTTCACTTGTACTTCACTTGTAAATCATTACTTAATGCATACTTATGATATTTATTATCTGATAGTCAGGTCTTAGATGCAGTTTAGCAACTTAGGGCTAATTTATGCTGATTGTTATTTATATACAGTGGAGTAGTATATGGTGATTTCTAAACAGAATTTAAGACTCCTACAATGGGGTGTTTCTGTGAACTCTAGATCAAAAAAGTTTCTGTGAAACTTTGCAAAAAAATTTTCTTGAGGTATATTAGCACATATACAATTGTTTCATACTGCAAATTTAAAGAAAATTAAAATTATTGAAAATTTGGGGTTACCCCGGATATACTACCTTAAATAAGTGTATTGGAAGTACATGTAAGTATAAGTATAGTGAAAACTTAGATGTTCTTGTCATGGCAAAATAGAGGAGTTGAATTCCTCTCTGTGTTCTCTCTCTGTCACAATTAGCCACAGAAATATGTTCCTCTAGCATTTGCCTGGAGTCAGTAAATTCTCTCATTGCCGCGTCGTTAAAAGGCAATGACTACCATTCTTAAAGATACTTTACTTTATCTCTCTGACACTAAATACTTTGATTTTCAACATTTGAACACATTGTCCATTAATGTAAAACATCTATACCGTTTAAAAGAAACACATAAACATGCAATAGATAAATATTCTCTACAAAAGTTTGCTTTGAACATGTTCATTCAAGAACGATTTCATTGAATGCTAATGCCTTACAGAAAACTAAGGAGGTGAAAACATTTTGTTCGTTTTCTGCTTTGATTCAGTATGTAAATCTGATAATTCAGTTCTTGTACTACAATTAAACTTGACCTACCTGTTATAAAGAGTTAAATCAGGTTTCCAAATTTTACTTATGGGTAAGACTATGGATGTTTTTCCATCAAAATCTGACGGATTCCAGGTTAGCTGACAATCTGTCCACCCCTATAAAATATTTTTAACATACACTGATAACCACATCAAAATCTGACGGATCCCAGGTTATCTGACAATCTATCAACTCCTATTATATATTTATAACATCCACTGATAATCAAATTAAATTCTGACAGATCCCAGGTCACCTGACCATATGTCCATCCCTATAATATATTTATAACATATACTTATAATCACATTTTAATCTGACGGATCCCAGGTCAGCTGACCATCTGTCCATCCCCATAATATATTTATAACATATACTTATAATAACATGTGACTTTATAATCTGACGGATCCCGGGTAAACTGGCAATCTGTCTATCCCTATAACATGTGTTTAACGAACTAATATTACATTAAAACCAGTTGACGAATTGTCCATCTCTATAATATATTTATAATATAAACTGATAATCACATCAAAATCAGACGGATCCCAGGTCAGCTGACCATCTGTCCATCCCTAAAATATATTTATAACATATACTGATAATCACATTATAATCTGACGGATCCCAGGTAAACTGGCAATCTGTTCATCCCTATAATATATTAATAACATATACTGATAATCACATTATAATCTGACGGATCCCAGGTAAACTGGCAATCTGTTCATCCCTATAATATATTTATAACATATACTGATAATCACATTATAATCTGACGGATCCCAGGTAAACTGGCAATCTGTTCATCCCTATAATATATTCATAATATTTATAACATATACTGATACATGTAATCACATTATGATCTGACGGATCCCAGGTCAGTTGACCATCTGTCCACCCCTATAAAATATTTATAACATATACTGATAATCACATAATCTGACGGATCCCAGGTAAACTGGCAATCTCGTTTCTCTCCAGTTCATATAAGAATAAAATATTTCGGAGATATATAAATGTATATAAAATACTTTCCCTAGAGCTTCAATGTCAAGATATGTTCAAGCTTACCGCTTTGTAATGATTGTTTTTATTTTATTATTTAATAATATAATTTTTGTTTATTAATTTTTCTTTGCTTTTACGTTGTGCAATTTCTCTCCTGTTCCTCTGGTATTTTACTCCCGTTGTTAAATTTTTATATATATTATAGCCATCATATTATTAAACATTATTGTAATTAAACAAAGATGATTTGAGCAGATAAGTCAATTCAGATGTTTTAGTCGATAACAAAATTCCATCGAGCGAAACAAAAGTTTATCCATTTTTGAAATATGAGCAAAGTTGATTATTAAAGGCCTCAATGTAACTTCAACATGAAGAACAACAATAAAAGCTTTGTTCCATTGCTTGTTTTTACCATTTATTTGCAGAGTCTTTGTCTCATGTGCAATTACCTAATATTCTATCATTGTTAATTAAGCAGCTTCAAGTCCGATTTTTCTAATTTCTAGCAAATTTAAACAACTTCTCATCGATTAGTTATCGAAACAATAACTTACATATGTGTTGTGATTTTTTCTCAGTCGGCCATTGATCAATCATGTAAATGTCTAGAAATAGTGCAACCGGATATTGATGAAATTAACACTTGCATGATTGTTTAGCGAAATTGTTTTTTTTTTGCATTTTTATGACAAAAATTACTAATTATTTGTTAACATGACATTTTTATTACAATATTCCACTCCAAATCATTTTTAATGAATGGTGCAGTGATACACACAGCAACGATGGTAGAAACAAAATGACGGAATATTTGAGAATGAACACCACGGAAATCATTTTACTTGTAATAAATTCAGTAAAAATTAGAAAAACAACATTGTTTTCCAGTTTATTACGATAATTTCTCAAATCTCAATAGTTTAATTTTCACACTTTATAGTTCTCGGTAATCCTCGATCTTTAGATATATTAAATGTGAAAAATTTAACTATCTCGATTTGAGAAATATACGTAATAAACTGAAAACAATGCTAGAGACTATATATAGCAAGCATCTTCAAAGAATTATATTTATGGTCGATGCTGCAAAATTATTAACATTTTCAGCATTAATTTAATCTATATAGAAGGAGATAATCCTGAGAGGATGGATACATGAAGAGCCCCCCCTCCTCCCCGAAACGATGAGCTATACATTAACCGACCCAAGTGGCTCAAAATGTCCTTTCTGACCAACCATGGTTACCAAGGAAATTCATTAAATAAGATTAGAAGTCTTACTTCATGACATTTTTGTATTATTTTAAAGCTGTGAAGTATGGGACAAAAAACCTGCAATACACCCTTTTTGAATCACTTAAGATGCTAAGTAAGTAAGATATTATAACACGTTCAGGTGTCCAAAAAATAAATGACATATTTTCAGCAAAAACACATTTTCCATACTTATCTTAAATATTTGTTTTCCATAACCCGGTAAAAAATCTTTAGAGAATACGGTTACATGAATTATTGATACTGTAATAGACGGACGAGTGGTCTTCTTTTCATTTGTATGTCAGGAACTGTTGTCTTCGTTTTTTTTATATGTATATGAACGAATAATCAAAGTCCGATGTGGATAAAATGTTTATATAGAAAATATGGCAGCAAGTCTTCAAGTAACAATATATAACATAAATCTTCAAGAGCGTATGATAAAATGCTTCAGGATGATGGCCTCCTTGTTCCCAAAAATTACTTTATAAAACTATTGCTGTATATAACGGTGCGTCGGTGTTGTGGGATAACGTATCATTGTAGCAAATATCTTTGAAAATCATTGACGTTTAACTATATTCTTTGGCTTGAAACTGTATACTCTTTTTACTAATATAAAATCTTTATGAATGTTTTGAGAGAATTGTAAAACCGGAAGCGGAAATGAATTGTTGCCTATGTCATCTTGTACTAAAAAGGCTTAAATATTTCTATTCTTAAATTACTGGATATTCCTTACTATTATCTTCAAGGGCGGTTTTGCTTTACGCTTAAAAAAAATCAGGACTGGAAAACTTCATTTCATTTACCTATAGCAATCAACTTCTGATAAGGAAATGGTTTTATATAAATCTCTTGTTTTCTAACTATGGCCTGTGATGTTGACAGCTCAACAGCTTGATACCTTATGATTACCACTGCGCCGACGCGCCTTTTATAGCAGCTGAGACTGGCCGGTAGATTAGTACTCGGCCGGCAGCTCCTAACATTCAAAAATAGAGTCATTAAAACAGATATTTACTTGGCCGGCGAGGTTCGATAACATTTATAACAAAAGAAAGAACTTATATTTCAAATTTCCCCGCTTAAAAACTTATACTAAGGATGACTCATTAAAAATGTGTGACATCATCACTGCTCTGATAAGAGAACTATAAATATTCATACGCATCAAATATAATCCCATGAACTTCGATAAATTATCAAGTTATCGTTAAATAAAAGGTACTATAAAAATGAATTCTGGAAGGCCAACCTAATGATTAAGACTCGATAAAAATAATTTCTGAATAAAAAACATCCCGAAGCAATAAAGAATGTAAACTTCCGGCGATGACGAAAATGCCGGTGAAATTTGCAGTTGTACAAAAGTTTCCAAACTTCAAATTGAAGCAGTTATATCGAAAAGAATGAATGTTTGTCAATACTACATGAAATATAGGTAGCTTGGCACCTATCGTAAGTTTGCATAAAGCTTAAAAGACATGAAAAATGCTTAAAACGTGAAAAGTTAACATTGACAGTTGTCCAAGCCCCAAACTTGTCTAGGGAAAATTTATTAAACTTGAAATTAAATGAGCTAGAGAGTATCTGTGTATGTCTAGACAAAATGCACATTAACTTGAACATTGAATAAGTCATGAAATTGGTGGTTAACATTAAAATAAAAATAATTGAAGCAATAATTAGCTTAAATTTGAATTGGAAGCTTGGACTTAAAAAAAATAATAAAAGCAGGCTACCCCTGAGTATATAACACCCTCCCCACCTTATGTCCTGAATTCTCCCGAATTCAAAAATCAAAGTAAAAAAGGGAGTACTCAAGATTTGTAAGACATAATTGTAACGATAAACAGCATGCAATTCAAAACATTAAAAGTTCAAATCATATAAATGTCCAAATAGATCTGTTAAAGTTGTCCTTTGAATCATCCACGAATATTCCATTTGTATTCTCATTAATAAAATGTCACTGAATCATCCAATGTTTAATATAGTTCGACTAGTGTCCATAATTAAAGTTCTCTTTTACAAATCAGTTAAGTTCATCATTTGTTAGCCTTAGTGGCACGTGTTGGACTTTCTGTAACACTTCTTTTATAGATTTGTCGGCTCCCTCGACAGCGGATTCGAAGATTCTAATCCATGGTTCTGCATCTTCCTCGTTGGTCTTCCCGGTGGCTATATCCCGTAACACGTTGAAGTTCTGAAGTCTTAGCATGGATTTTGTGTCCTTTTCAGTTCTAGTAATTTCCGTTCCTGGGATATCTAGAAATGAATATCTATCCAATAGGTCCCCTACGTCGCTGACAATTTGTGTACCTCTATTATGCTCTAATACCATGGATGCGTACGTCTATGCTGTGAGTTTCTCGTCATCTCTCATTTCCTTCTAAGATGTTGGTGGCCAATTTAATGTTGTTTTCTTAGTCTTGATGAGCTCTATCGGTGCTACGTCGGTCCATTCACGTCTTGCTGGAGGCAGTAGAGGCATGATTCCTGTTTCAAGTAATGCATATGCCCTGTCTTTTATTGTCTTGGTCTTTGTTGGTCTGCTTGTTTGGTCCTTTTTCTCGGTTTCTACTTCAGGCACCTCTTGATGTGCGGAATGATCTTCTTCTGGCGTCAGCTCTAGTTCTGGTACAATTTATGTAATTACGTTCTCATCTATACCTAGTGGTTCCTCGGCAACATTAGGATCTAGTGATGATTTCTGGTTTCCTTCGGACTGTTCTTCTATACTTTGAGTTTCTTTTGGGGTCTGGATTACTGCGACTTTGTTTGTTTTAATTTTTGTCTTCACTGGCGTTACAATCTTCTCCACCACTTTCGTAAAGATGGTCACCGTCTCTGCTTTGTCCGGTGTTAGGTGTTCTTCTTCTGGGGTTACATCTATCGGTGTTTTCTCTCTTTCTGTCACACTGGAAGGCTTACTCTTAGGAGTCTCGCTGGTTGATGTTGGCGTTTTTTCTGAGGTTCTCTTGTCCTTGGGTTTTTTCATTGGCCTTCGACTTTTCTGCAGGTGTTGATCCTGATGAACTAGCTTTCTCCTTTCTCTGTTTCTTGCCTTTGGCTTCTGCTGATTCTCTTTCTGGTTCTATAATCTCGACGTCATCATCTACCCCTAGTTCATCAGCTAGACACTGCAGACGTCTCTTCCTGGAAATGGCGGAAAAAGACACAGTTTGCCTATATACTCTTGAGATAAAATTCTCTGGTATCCCCAGCTCTTTTGCGGCAGCTCTGGTAATGCCATGTCGGTCCCCTGCCAGACTGGTGAAGTTGCATGGTATTGTCCTGGTACAGTTTACCATCTGAAGACGACGAAGTAAACTTTCAGACGCTCTTCTGTCCCCATAACATCCAGGATAATATCTGCTTTGTACCAAACATCTCCAATAGTGGATTCCTCATCCAGCATTATGGCTACATGTCCCTTAGATGAAAGTTCTCGGCTTATAAGTCGTAATCTGGCTTCTGGTATTGATGATGCTGTTGGACTGTAGCCTCTGTGGGCTGATTCTTCTTGCGGATTTGGCTTGACAAGGTTCCATCCGTCCTCCCATTGGGTACGACTTCTCTCTGATCTCTTTACTTTTTTCAACCACCTATCCATTATCTGTCTTGCTTGTATAGCAGCTGTGCTGTCGTAGTCAGTTGCCTTAGATACATGTAGGTACTCAGCTGGGTTTTTAGCCAACCAGAACCCATTCTTCTCAGAAAAAAATCACCCTTCTTGGTCTCATCGGATACATATTGATGTCTCTTATCCACATGCTTGAATAACTCTGCACTGGTTCTGTACGTGTTCTCGGATTCGTAGCACCATGGACAGACTACCCTCATGGCTGAATGCTTGGAACAGGCGTGGTTCTTCAAATCTTTCACGATCCCAAATTTCTCGGGGCACCACCAGCATTTCTTGTTGATCACAGATGACATCCTGAAATAATGGGCATCTTTGAGTTATTTTGTCAATGTATTATTTTGAAGCATCCCACCACACCGCCCGGACGCAGTTGCTTTTTTTCATGATAACTATCAAATTATATTCCCTGTTTTTTTTTTTAATTTCTAACCCGGAAGGCCATCATCCTTTAAACTAACTGCGTGCAAAACAATAGCAAAAAATTATTAGAAGTCACTGTCAATTTATATCAGGTCACCGTCCTCTTCAAGTCTTAGCCGATTCCTTCTTAATCGGACTAAGTGATTTGACCGCTGGGTGATCAGGCCAGCGTCAAATTCCTGATTTTGCAAGCGCTTGTCTTTTTTCTTCTCCGCAGACGGAAAGCTGATGTTCTCTCTTAAGCAGCAATCTTCGCATCTTGTGAAACGTATTGTCCATGATGGTACATTTCTTCCGGAATAAACGGCCAATTTGTCGACATGGTAGACCCTGGACGACTGACGGATGGATTTCTTCACTCGGTAAGTTACGTCATCTATTTTCTTTTCGATAGTAAAGGGCCCCTTCCATGGAGACATCAGTTTTGTACAAACTCCAGCTTTTCGTGATTGCTCATATACCCATACTGGCTGCCCAGTTTTGAACGAACGTTTTTTGGCTTTTAAGTCATAATATCTTTTCTGATAAATCGATGCTTGTTTCAAATTTCTTCTGGCAATTTTATGATTTTGTTCTAATTTATTTTTCAGGTTACATATGTATTGGTCTGCATCAGATACTGGTGGATCAGAATCCTCAGGAGTATAAGTTACAGCTTGGAGCGGCATGGTTATTTCTCTACCAAATACCATAGAGTTTGGAGTTTTAGACGTTGATTTGTGGACGGAGGATCTATATGCCATCATCACCTGCTGTAGATATTCGTCCCATCTATTTTGCTGCTTTTCACAATAAATACTTAACATTGTTGTTAGAGTCCTGTTGTATCTCTCTACTGCTCCGTTTGACTGAGGTCTGTATCTTGTTGTTCTTGTTTTGTCAATGCAAAGCAAGTCACACATTTTCTTGAACAGTTCGGACTCGAAGTTGCTTCCCTTGTCCGTATGAAGTTGCAGTTGGGTTTCAAATCTGCAGATGAAGTTGTCAATAAATGCATTCGCTACTATGGTAGCATTTTGAGATGGTATAGCAACAGCCTCTGTCCGTTTGGTGAAAGTGTCCATTATTACTAGTATGTACCGGTTTTGATGTTTGGTGAGTGGTAATGGACCTAAGATGTCCATTGACACTTTCGCCATGGGTTCACCTGCCTGGTAGATCACCAACGGAGCTCGGATATTTTCTTTCTTCGGTTTTCTGGCAAAACATTGGTCACATGCTCTGCAGTAGTTTTCGATGAATTCTTTCATGCAAGGCCAGTAGAAGTTCTCTTTTACCTTGGCGACCGTTTTCTCTACACCTAAGTGAACAGCTGTGGGGATGTCATGGCAGTATCTGAGTACCTCATTTTGTTTTTCTTTTAGGAGTATAAGTTGTAACTTTGTTATATTATTTTCTTCAGATTCCCATTTTCTGTATAAGATGCCATTTTGAAGCTCGAGTCTGTCCTATTGACTCCATAGTGTTTTAGTTTGTGCACCTTTTGGTGACATTCTTTCCCATGTTGGTCTGATGTTGTCAGTTTCTTTAGCAATTAAAATTGGTCCAATGTATTCATCTGACAGTTGTTGTTGTCTAATGTCTGATGGATCCCAGCCAACCAGTAATTGAGAATTCTTGAATTCCGTTTGTTTACTCCTGGTGACGGCTCGTATTGGTAACTTCTGTGTGACAGATGATTCTTTCTCGCTCATTCCGGCATTATCTGTACTAATGGTGACGTCATCTTTTGGATCCTCATCCTCATCTTTTATAGCGGTACTATTTCCGTCATTTCTTGTCTGTTCGTCAATGGGATTCTGTTAAATTTTGGGTTGGAGTTCTACAGGGTTGTCAACTCTGTCCTCGTCTTTTCTAAAATCGCCCTGGTTCAGCTCCTGTCGTTTACATGCTTTGCACGGTGCACGACTGAGTGCATCGGCATTTGTGTGTTTTGTAGCGCTTCTTTCCGTTCTTAGATGTATTTTCTGTCCATATAGGTATGGATGGAAGTTCTTGAGGGCCATCACCACCGCTAGTTATTTTTTGTGTTGTGCAGTATGATTCTTCATGTTTGTTCATTGCTTTGCTCATGTATGCAATTACTCTTTCTCCTCCATTGATTACCTGTGATAAGACCGCTCCAACGGCTACGTTACTGGCATCGGTATCTAGGATGAATTCTTTTCTGTCAATTGGATAGGACAGTATTGGCGGGCTAGTTAATGCTTGTTTGAGTTTTTCGAAGGCATGGTTGCACTCTTCTGTCCACTCTACTTTCTTTCCAGGCTTACATGCTTTGTGAAAGGGTCTAGCAATATCAGCAAATCCTTCTACGTACTTCCTATAGTAGCCACAAAGACCGAGAAAACTCTTTATTTGCTTTGCACTCTTGGGAACAGACCATTCCTGGATAGCCTTTATTTTGTCTGGATCCGTACTTACTCCATCTTCTGAGACAACATGTCCCAAAAATTTTACAGACTTTTGCATTAAGACACATTTGGAAGGTTTCAGCTTCAAGTTGGCTTGTCTTAGTAAAGACATGTTCAAGTCTTTCAAGTTCTTGCTCTACAGATGTTGCTGGTACAATGATGTCGTCCATGTAGAGAAGGCATTCTGACCACTGCATACCTCTGAGAACATCTTCTAACAATCTTTCGAAAACGGAGGGACTTGTTGCTAAACCAAAGGGGGTTACTGTGAACTGGTAAAGTCCATGGCTAGTAGAAAATGCTGTCTTATCCCGGTCCCTGGGGTCTATGCTTATCTGGAAAAATCCTTGATTAAGGTCAAGACAACTGAAATACTTCGCACCATTCAGAGAGTCTAGGCAGTCGTCTATTCTTGGCAGTGGGTAGGCATCATGGATTATGACTGCATCGAGTGCTCTATAATCAATACATTAACGTGGAGATCCATCCTTCTTTGTAACAATAACTACTGGTGACGACCATGGGCTGTTGGATGGCTCTATCACACCCCTGTTCAACATTTTTTGCCATCTCCTCTTTCTCTATCTCTCGTTTTCACAGTGGGAGCCTCCTAGGTGGCTGACGGATTGGAGTCGCTGTACCAGTATTGATTCTATGCTGCACACGATGTGTTCTGCCCAAGTCATCAGCCGATTTAGCAAATACGTCCTGGTATTGAGTAAGTAGGTCTGCCAGTAGTGCTTTCTCACCATCTGATAGATGTTGGGTACTTCTGTCATACAGGTCCTGCAAATGTTCTGGTACCGGCGTCTTTCTTTCCGATCCTGTTATCACAAAGCATCGGGCAGTTACTGGTGCATCAGACTCGTAGAATGATTCGCATATCCCTATGTGCTCTTTGGTGTGTACTGTAACTGGCGTATGCCCAAAATTTATCAACTGAACTTTCGTATCTTCATCATGTGGGTCTATTATACCCCTTGTAATATAGGTCCTGTTTTGGTTGTCTTTTGTGTTGTTGGTTTGATCTACATAACCCCATCGGCCTAAATACTGATTGTCTTCAATTACAACTGGAATAAACATTCTACATCTTCCTGGTATAACAACTGTATTTTTAGAAATTACCCTACATCTTACATTTGCTTGTCCACCTATATAGCATTTGATGTTACCCTCATCTGTGGTTAACATCTGTCTTTTGTAATCAATATTGTGTACGTTTTCTAAGAGGAAATCTTGACCTAGTATGGCATCATTGTCTATGTCGCAAACTAGAAAATTCATATCATAGGTTGCACAGCCTAACTGTAGATTGTCTGAAAGAGTGCCATTCATCTGTAACTCTCTGCCATTAACATCATATAGTTTGCATTCAGAATATCTTAGCTGTTTATTCAATCTTTTGGATTTTTTAAGTTTCTCGTACATCTTGTTACTTAACAACGTAGAGGTAGAACCATTTTCAATCAAAACATCTATCTTTAATTTATCTATGTATCCTGTTGTATAAAAAGCGTTGTCCCAAATACTTCCATTACTCCCAAATTGTCCTACTCTTAAATACTGTTCCGACCGTAAAGTGCCCACTGGTCCCCGGTCTAATGAGCCAGTGGGGAGTTGGAGTTGGTTTGCTGTAGTTTTTAACTTGTTGCTGTGCTTGAAATTCGCGCTTACATTGCTGGTATGCCGTACAGTGCTTGATCAGGTGGTCAGTTTTACCACAAAAATGACATGGTAGCGACCTCCGGTTGTTCTAGTTACTCTGTCTATGTCCGTTGTTACCCCTGTACGGTCCAATGTTCTGTCTGTAGGACTGGTTGGTTCTTTCTTCAAGGTTACCAATTAATCTCGTCAATGTGTTCACTGCACCTGCCATCTCATTGCTGTACTGTGCTGTGTCCCTCTGATATACTTCTGGACAGCTACCACTTGACACTATCCTAACATTCGACTTCTTTTTGTCCGTGTTGTCCCCCATTATAGCTTCATATCGCTCTATTATCTCTACAGCGTCAGAAACTGTCTTGCAGCCTTGGTTTGTGCATTGGTATTTTACTTCTGGTTGGACATTTTTGTATAATTGGTTTAAAGCTAATACCTCTTGTGCTCTGTTATCTAGATCTCCGTATGCTCTTTGTGCCATTTGGCGTAAATCATCAGCCAGGGCAGCTATGGACTCTCCAGGACCCCTTTTTCTCATCTCCAATCTTGATAACCACCTACTCTGCTGTCTAGTACTCCCAAATCTCTGGCCAAGTCTGTTTACTAGTGCTTCATATGTTCGTCTTTCTACTACAGTAAGACTAATGTAGAATGTTCTTGCCGGTCCCTTCAAAGCCATCCCAAGAGCTAGTAGTTTCTCATGGTCACTCGATCTGCCAAGTTCGGCGCAAATCTCGAAATGTGATATATACTCTTCCCAGTCATCGGTGCCGTCATACTTTTCAGGATTGATGGACAACTTGTGAGGCGCCATTCTTATATCACCATGGCCTTCCCGATATCGTCCATGTGCTCCATAAATGTCACCGTCTCCTCGGCCACATGCACCTTGTCTGGGGTCTTCTATGGTTTCATTTGCGTCTTCACAGTCATGATCCTGTCTGTCATCTCCCCGTGCCCCTCTAAAGTTCATTTCTCTGTCAGGTGATTCTGTCATCTTTTATATAGTTTTCCTATACATGTAGGACAAACATGGATGATTTAGTTTTATATTGGTTTCCACCACACCAAAGTTCCGTTCATATATACGTCAAGGTTATTTTGCGACTGGGTTCGTATACTGGGATTTTGTAGATTTTAATCCCCATATTCTGACACCAGTGTGTAATAGACAGACGAGTGGTGTTCTTTTCATTTGTATGTCAGGAACTGTTGTCTTCGTTTTTTTATATTTATATGAACGAATAATCAAAGTCCGATGTGGATAAAATGTTTATATAGAAAATATGGCAGCAAGTCTTCAAGTAACAATATATAACATAAATCTTCAAGAGCGTATAATAAAATGCTTCAGGATGATGGCCTTCCTTGTTCCCAAAAATTACTTTATAAAACTATTGCTGTATATAACGGTGCGTCGGTGTGGTGGGATAGCGTATCATTGTAGCAAATATCTTTGAAAGTAAGTGAGAACCGAACCTAAAAGCCAATCTAAAAGCGAACAATCCAAGGACAATGGCAACACCACAAACAAAAAAGGCAGAAAAAAAACAAAGACACAACATGGGTACAGCACAGAAAAGAAAAATGAAGACACTCACACACAAAGATGAACAACACGGACCCAATATAAAACCATGGGTGAGATCAGGTGCACCGGTAGAGTCAGCATCTCCTGCTTCTTATAAGACACCTGCCGTGTTGAACATGTCAAATCCGGTAGTAAAGTCAAATTCGGTAGAGGAAACAACAATTAAGCTTTAAAGGGAAAGATCTGTTGTCATGTGGGAAAGAGATATCCCATAGCGGTCCACAAGATGATGATGTCGACCGTAAAACTTCTGGAGGGATGACTTCAAATTTTGGGTAACGTACCCTTGTTGAAGTAGCCTATTTGTGAGCAACCGGGCTCTATCAAGGAAGTCACTGTATCGAACACAGGCTCTTGAATAGCGAATGAGCTGGGAGATGTAAACTCCATATGCCGGCGCTTTTGGGATGTTGCCGCAAAGAAAATGGAAGTTTACTATTGAAAAGGTGAAATCATCGCGTTTGTCGTACAGCTTAGTTTGAAGTCTCCCTCTGTTGTCAATTTCAAGGTGAAGGTCAAGGAACGAGGCTGATGTAGAAGTGTCTGTGGTATCCTTAATTTCGAGCTCTTTTGGATAGATCAAATGAAGAAAATCACCAAAGCGAAGGTTGTTTAGCGACAAAATATCATCTATATAACGGAAGCTAAAGTTTAAGGATTGTGACAGTCTTTTATCTTTATTTTGAAGAAGCCCTTCGATGAATTCAGCTTCATAAGAGTGAAGAAACAGATCAGCTAGGAGAGGCGCACAGTTTGTGCCCATAGGAATTCCGATAATCTGTTGAAAAACAAGTCCTCCAAACTGGACAAATATATTGTCGATCAGAAACTCTAACATTTTAATCACTTCTTCCTCTGTATATTTTTTCTCCGATTCGGAGAATCATTGACGTTTAACTATATTCTTTGGCTTGAAACTGTATACTCTTTTTACTAATATAAAATCTTAATGAATGTTTTGAGAAAATCGTAAAACCGGAAGCGGAAATGAATTGTTGCCAATGTCATCTTGTACTAAAAAGGCTTTAATATTTCTATTCTTAAATTTCTGGATATTCTTTACTATTATCTTTAAGGGCGGTTTTGCTTTACGCAAAAAAAAAATCAGGACTGGAAAACTTCATTTCATGTACCTATAGCAATCAACTTCTGATAAGGAAATAGTTTTATATAAATCTCTTGTTTTCTAACTATGGCCTGTGATGTTGACAGCTCAACAGCTTGATACGTTATCATTACCACTGCGCCGACGCGCCTTTTATAGCAGCTGAGGCTTGCCGGGAGATTAGTACTCGGCCGGCAGCTCCTAACATTCAAAAATAGAGTCATTAAAACATACATTTACTTGGCCTGCGAGGTTCGATAACATTTATAACAAAAGAAAGAACTTAGATTTCAAATTTCCCCGCTTAAAAACTTATACTAAGGATGACTCATTAAAAATGTGTGACATCATCGCTGCTCTGATAAGAAACTATAAATATTCATACGCATCAAATATAATCCCATGAACTACGATAAATTATCAAGTTATCGTTAAATAAAAGGTACTATAAAAATGAATTCTGGAAGGCCAACTTAATGATTAAGACTCGATAAAAATAATTTCTGAATAAAAAACCTCCCGAAGCAATAAAGAATGTAAACTTCCGGCGATGACGAAAATGCCGGTGAAATTTGACAGTTGTACAAAAGTTTCCAAACTTCAATTTGAAGCAGTAATATCGGAAAGAATGAACGTCTGTCAATACTAATTGAAATATGGGTAGCCTGGCACCTATCGTAAGTTTGCATAAAGCTTAAAAGACATGAAAAATGCTGAAAACGTGAAAAGTTAACATTGACAGTTGTCCAAGCCCCAAACTTGTCTAGGGAAAATTTACTAAAACTTGAAATTAAATGAGCTAGAGAGTATCTGTGCATGTCTAGACAAAATGCACATTAACTTGAACATTGAATAAGTCATGAAATTGGTGGTTAACATTAATCAAAAATAATTGAAGCAATAATTAGCTTAAATTTGAATTGGAAGATTGGACTTAAAAAAAATAATAAAAGCAGGCTACCCCTGAGTATATAACAATACTAAAGTAGTTTTGTACGTAAATTAAAATCACTTTCGGGTATTTTTATTTTGATTTGTACTCTTTGAATGATAATGGTACAAATTGAACTTGTAATATGACAGCCTACATTTGTATGTCATGCTTTATAATAATGAAAAACTTTTGACAAATACTCTGCCACCACTGCAAAGAGCTACCGATCGTGGTAGTGAATGATTATGGTACAAATTGAACTGGAAATATGAGAGCCTATGTCATGCTTTATAAGAATGTAAACCTTTTGACAAATACTGTACAATTGCAAAGGGCTATCGATCGTGGAAGATCTAACTTTCTCTAATTCTAATACTGTTCTCGTCAATATCATTTTATATAAGATCAAAGTGTTCTCCAACATGTGGATAAATTGATCCCGCGATTTCATTGGTTATTGAAAAGGCCACGAATCTTTCTTCAAATAGCAAATAAAATATACCTCTAATAAAGTTATTTCCAGTATAAATCATTGTGAAAAGTATTTACTCAAAGCGTAAATTGTTTATTTATCCTGAATCACCTATGATCGATTTGCTTTTATTGATTTCTATGCAATGAAAATTTCATATCCGGTGACGTCACTGTACTGATTGTAGAGGCCCGCGACGGAGAAGAAACTAAAACACAATAAAATGTCATTAATTGTAGAATAAGAGAAATAAAATCTATCATTTGCTCGTCGTTGATTATCATTGTTTTACTGTCTTTAGGGTTAAACTCGCTAAAGCTCAAACTTTGAAAGTTTAACCCTTTCGACAGTAGAACTATGATAATCAACGACTTGAAACGATAGATTCTATATTTTAGCTCACCTAGCTAATGCCATGGTGAGCTTTTGCCATCACTTTCTGTCCGTCGTCCGTCCGTCCGTCGTCCGTCCGTCTAGCGTAAACTTTTCATTCAAAGATCTTCTCCTCTGAAACTACTGGGCCAATTGGAACCAAACAATAGTCCTTGGGTGGTCCCCTACAAAAAAGGTGTTTTTCAGGTCCGTGCGATATCAAAGATGGCCGCCAGCGGGAAACATAGTTTAAACATTGGACCCTATGAGAAAATACATTCAAAGATCTTCTCTGAAACTTCTTGGCCAATTGGCACCAAACTTGGCCACAATAGTCCTTGGGTGGTCCCTTACCAAAAGGTGTTTTTCAGGTCTGCGCGATATCCAAGATGGCCGTCAGCGGGAAACATAGTTTTCACATTGGACCTTATGGGAAAACACATTCAAAGATCTTCTTCTCTGAAACAACGAAGCCAATTGGCACCAGACTTGGCCACAATAGTCTTTACGTGGTCCCTTAAAAAAAGGTGTTTTTTTCAGGTCCGCGCGATATCCAAGATGACCGCTAGCGGGAAACATAGTTTTAATATTGGACCCTATGGGAAAACACATTCAAAGATCTCCGAAACTACTTAGCCAATTGGCACAAAACTTGGTCACAATAGTCCTTTCGTGGTACCTTACAAAAAAAGGTGTTTTTCAGGTCCGCGCGATATCCAAGATGGCCGCCAGATGGAAACACAGTTTTAACATTGGACCCTATGGGAAAACACATTCAAAGATCTTCTCTGAAACTACTGAGCCAATTGGCACCAAACTTGACCACAATAGTCCTTTGGTGGTCCGTTACAAAAGTGGTGTTTTTCAGGTCCGCGCGATATCCAAGTTGGCCGCCAGCGGGAAACATAAGTTTAACATTGGACCCTATGGGGAAACACATTTAAAAATCTTCTTCTCTGAAACTATAAAGCCAATTGGCACCAAACTTGGCCTAAATAGTCTTTGGGTGGTCCCTTACAAAAAAAGTTGTTTTTCAGGTCTGCGCGATATCCAAGATGGCCGTCAGCGGGAAACATAGTTTTAACATTGGACCCTATAGGAAAACACATTTAAAGATCTTCTCTGAAGCTACGAAGCCAATTGGCAGCAAACTTGGTCACAATAGTCTTTTGGTGATCCCTTACAAAAAAGGTGTTTTTCAGGTCCATGCGATATCCAAGATGGCCTCCAGATGGAAACATAGTTTTAACATTGGACCCTATGGGAAAACACATTCAAAGATCTTCTTCTCTGAAAATACTTAGCCAATTGGCACCAAACTTGGCCATAATAGTCTTTTGGTGGTCCCTTACAAAAAAGATGTTTTTCAGGTCCGCCTGATATCCAAGATGGCCACCAGCGGGAAACATAAGTTTAACATTGGACCCTATGGGAAAACACATTCAAAGATCTTCTCTGAAACTATTAAGCCAATTGACACCAAATTTGGTCACAAAAGTCCTTGGATGGTTCCTTACTTAAAAGGTGTTTTTCAGGTTTGCGCTATATCCAAAATGGCCACCAGTGGGGAACATAGTTTTAACATTGGACCCTATTGGAAAAGAAATTCAAATATCTCCTCTGAAACTGCGTAGCCAATTTGTACCAAACTTGGCCACAATAGTCCTTGAGTGGCCTTACAAAAAAGGTGTTTTTCATGTTCACACTATATCCAATGTGGCCGCCAGCGGGGAACATAATTTTAACATTGGACCCTATGGGAAAACACATTCAAAGATCTTTTTCTCTGAAACTACTGTGCCAATGGTACCAAACTTGGTCAAAATAGACTTGATGTGGACCCCTGAAAGGTAAAATTTTTTTTTCAGGTTCCCACTTTATCCAAGATAGCTGCCAGCAAGGAACAAAGTAAACATTGGACCCCATGGGGAACACTAACAGCGGTCTTCTCCCCTTAAACTAATTGGACATATTGGAACTATAGTTTAATTTTATACATGTATATTGGCTCTTTAACATAAATGTCTATGTTAATCAAGGACCAGGTGAGCGATACAGGCTCTTGGGAGTCTCTTGTTTCTTTTAAGGTAGATCGTCACTAATACACAGCGCATTCGATTGGCGCATTTGCGAAACACAAGTCGGATGCGGAATTGACTGGATTTTCAAGCCGGAATATTCCGTATTTGGCCTTTTCATTGTGACGTCTTAATAGATTGACATACACTTTCCCTCCAATTAGCTCCCTTTTACCATAAATATTGTCTGTTTCGTAAACTATATAAAATATTTTTCTTAATCAAACGGTGACATATAGATTTTATTAGCTCAACTTAAATCTGAAATGTATACCTCTGAAATGTCAAAAAAAAAAAAAAAATCTATCTGATGTTTATTTCATTTGAAAGCTAAACAATAAGGATGTTCTCACAGTTCCCTATATATTCTTTGTAAATATTGCTGGAAAATACTTGATTTGGCCTGATTTTCAAAGCCTGATTACAGGAAAAGATGATCGGTGACATATCATTTTAATTTTATCTTTTTAACAAATGGGCTAAGAACTACAAAATATCTTAAAATGCTCGAACTACCTTAAATTGTTTAATTCTCGAAACAATAATTATCTTTGTTTTGCTTATTGTCTAGACTTGGTGTGGGTGAGTTCATGATCTGATTACCCCTTATATAACATTTTTTTAATTTATAAATTGATTTAAAAGCATAGATAATTCAAATAATTCAGAGCAACAACTTATTTGTGGTATAATATTTCATATATATTTTTAAAAGCTCGAAATCTAAACCACAAAATTACTAAATACATCGGCAAACGAATACCGAAGCAAGAACGAGGAAAGGGGTAATTCAAAAATCATAAATCCAAATCACGGCAATTCACAGCAACACAAATGGAGACAGTATGACAAAGATAAAACAAATAAACAAAAATGAACAAGTCAAATCAGACTTGGTATTAAAGTGCTTAATATAACATGATCACGGTAATTTACCTGTCATTTACTGGGTACTTAAGTCTTATTAGAATACCTAATCGCAGGTTCATTGCTGCTTAATCCTTGTCAAAACTCACCACACACGTTCCATGAGTTTTAATTGGTTATGTCTTAGGGTTAGAAAATGACATTTACCAATCAGCTATCAAACAGATTTTTCAAAAAGATATTTTCCTTACGCACAGTATGACGGGTGCTGTTAACAGAGCAGGACATGCTTACCCTTCCGGAACACCTGATGTCACCCTCAGTTTCACTGGAGTTCACACTGTGAGTGCCTTTGTTTTGAATGTTCTGTGCTTTGTATCTGTCTGGTGCCATTGTTTTCTGTGTCTAGCGTCATTGTTTTCTGTGTTTAGCGTCATTGTTTTCTGTGTCTTCGTTTTGGCCATGTCTTTGGATTTCGATTTTTGTGGATCCCACTCCTTTGTTCCTTCGGTATTCTACTGCAGTTGTTTTATTAAATCACAACTTCTTACCACTTTATTGGCTGCAGTGAGAAAAAGGTCTAAATAGCTACTGCTGTCACTCTTGTTCAATATACAAACGGCGTGAATAAAATTCCGATTTCTAAAAAATACAAATAGTTCCTTAAACTATCCATTAAAAACCTTATTCTGGTAATAATATTATATACTACTTAAATATATCCTATAAACAACACGAAATTCCACTTACTAGCATTTATAAAACATGAAAAAGTAGAGTTCATGAAAAAAAATCAGAAAACGCACCAAAGGTGCGAAAGCCGAGTTGCGAACATTTGTTATTTACATAAGTACATCATCGGATAGGCAAATAGTTGCATATCAGCATATACCGGTAAATTATTTTATTTCAATCATAGATTTATAATGGAACGTTTGAGGAAGTTTGACTTTGTCCTAACTTGACTAAAAGTCAAAACATTCCAAGTGCCTTTCCAAAAAAAACTTTGGGCAGGGGTTCTCCCTTAAAAACAAGTTTTTATCTTATTATTGTTGAAATTGAAAGTGTGTATCAGAATACCTTTTTTTCTAATAATTTCAGTTTTCTAGTTTGGTATACATAGCAACCAAAATCTCCACTATCCATTGCAACTTATTTCAGACCACCTCTGAAAAAAAAATTTGGGCAGGGGTTCCCCTTATAATCCAGGTTACATACATATTGCTGAAATCAAAACATTTCCAAGCCCCCCCCCCCTTTCAAAAAAAAATGGCAGAAGTTCCCCTTATAATCTAGTTTATACATATTTATGAAATTGTGAAGCAGAATTTTGTTTTGAAAGATTCAGTGTTCTGGTTTGGTTCCCAAGGCAACTCAAAGCTCCACTATCCATTACAACCCATTTCAGACCACCATCCAAAAAAAATTTGGGCAGGGGTTCCCCTTATAATCCAGGTTATACATATTGCTGAAATCAGTTTTAAAACATTCCAAGTTAAAGATTTGGCAGGGGTTCCCCTTTATGCAAATATCTAAAATTGCAAAGAAAAATATGTAGCAGAATACTGTTTTTCTAAGATTCAATCTTCTGGTTCGGTTTCCTTAGCAACTGAAAGCTCCATTATCCATTAAAACACATTTCAGACCACCATACAAAAAACATTTCGGCAGGGGTTCCCCTTATAATCCAGATAATATGTATTGCTGAAATCAAAACATTCCGAGTCCCCCTTTCATAAAAAAATTTGGCAGGGGTTCCCCTTATAACATTTATATTGTGACGGAAAATATGTAGCAGAACACTTTTTTTCCCAAAGATTCAGTGTTCTGGTTTGGTTTCCATTGCAACTGAAAGCTCCACTATCCATTACAAACC
Source organism: Modiolus philippinarum (assembly GCA_002080025.1). NCBI lineage: Eukaryota > Metazoa > Mollusca > Bivalvia > Mytilida > Modiolidae > Modiolus > Modiolus philippinarum. The sequence continues at coordinate 91,938 of MJUU01045520.1, forward strand.
ATTTCAGACCACCATTCAAAAAAAGATTTGAGCAGGGGTTCCCCTTATACTTCAGGTAATATGTAATGCTGAAATCAATAATTTACAAAAAATCAGAATACACAAATGTATTTTTTTTTTCATCTAATATTTTATTTTTACTGAACATTGCAAAAAACTTTGGTAATATTGAACACTTCTTCATATCAAATTAATTACCTCCCTTAGTTTTTTTAACCTCCCTTTTTTTAATTCTGACTTTTCATTCTATCTAATTTTTAAGTAATTGACACCAAAAAAAAGTGTGTTGGTGAAAATTAGAACTATAAAATGAATTTACATGTTCTAGCATTATAAAAACTACTTTTGTATGAATAATAATTTTTTTTAGCTATTTTGTTATCAAATAATACCGAACATTTGATTTTAGGCTTTATTGAAATGTTTAATTTTTGTTACATTTTTAGAAGTTGTGACCTTGACCTTTGTTGCACTGACCTCAAAATCGATAGGATTCCTCCTCTAATCATAACTCATGTCTATGCCAAGTTTCATTTGAATGTGTAATATGGTTCTGGAGATATTATGTGGAAACGAACAAGTCAAATTTTTGTGTTCTATTTTTAGAATTTGTGACCTTGACCTTTGTCACACAAACCTCTAAATCAATAGGGATCTTCCTCTAATCGTAACTCATGTCTGTGCGAAGTTTCATTTAGATATGACATGTGGTTCTCGCGATATCGTGCGGAAACCAAAACTTGACGCCCGGACGCCCAGACACCATTCATCAAATTATAAGCCGAGTTCGACTTCGTCGCGACTCGGCTAATAAAAGTGAAAATGCTTCTTCGTTAAAGAACAAGAAGATATGAATAACAAAATACCGAAGTTACTGTTAATTTATTTTCTGCATATGCGCATTCCGACAACTTAGGTCATCAGTGCAGATAAAGCCAAAACATTTGGAAGTCCATTAACTACAAAAAGTCATATTCAAGCTGACAGAGAACTAATAACCAAACGGATCTAAATAGAAAAGCCAAAATTCAGCTAAGGACAGAGCTATGCATGAGGAAGATACTCCTTAGTTTTAAACAAAAATTTTGCCAAATTTGCAAGTTTCAATACAATCGGTTTTCGAGTCAGCACCGAAGTACTGACTACTGGGTTTGGTGAATACCCTCGGGGACTAACAGTCCACCAGCAGGGGCATCGGCCAAGTTGTAATGAATAACAAAATACCGAAGTTACTGTTAATTTATTATCCGCATATGCGCATTTCGACAACTTATGTCTCATCACTGCAGATCAGATCAAAACATTTGGAAGTCCATGGAAACAACGGCAGTTGAATACCAAAGGAACTTGGGATGTGGTATTACACAAATCAAAGTCCAGAGATATTGCGAAAACAATAATGCAGAAAAACATGATACAATCATTAAGCACGAAACACAACATTCAGAACTTTTGGAATTATTTAAATAAACAACGAAAGAATGTGGAGTAAATGCACATGAGACAAAGTCTCTATAAATATAGGGTTTGAACCAAGCAAAGGAACAACGCTTTCATTGTTTTTCTTCATCTTGTTGTTTTTATATGAGCACCTACTAAATAGGAACAACCAAAAATCATAAATCCAGAAAAGATGACAATATGAGATTCATAATGAAACAGAAGTTCTTTTTAATTTTATAAATAGCAAAATACCGAAGTAACTGTTAATTTATTTTCTGCATATGCGCGTTTCGACAACTTATGTCTCATTGCTGCAGGTCAAACCAAAACTTTTGGAAGTCCATCAACCGAAAAACGTTTAAAAGCTTATTGAGAACAAACAACCAAAAGGATCTAAATAGAAAAGCCAAAAATAAGCCATAAAATGAAACGTTATTTTTAACAAATACTGCTATGTTATGAGGTAAAATTACAATTTGAAAGCTAATTGTATGTTTACCAAACGCATCCAAAGCATAAATTTCACTGTTTGTGATGGTTCATCCTGAAATATATAAATTTTGAAAATGGAAAAATATATAAAAGATATCAGCTCTAAAGATGTTTTTCATTTTACATAGTATGCAAGCAACAATTAATTTAGCATTTAATTATGGTTTCTTTCAGTTTATAAAATTAAATCGCCAATACTAGTTCTCTTGTATTCATATGCCCTAAT
>MJUU01045520.1:102784-122456 GCA_002080025.1 Modiolus philippinarum
GGCGACATCAGCTATTGCTTGCAATTGCAAATCTAGTTATTATGATTATTATTCTTTATTATTCCAGCCAAAAGTTATCCATAAAATTACTCAGTGATGCATGATCAGAACTTCATGAAACTTGGCACAAAGTTGGAACACCATTTGAAGATGTGCGTTTTAATATTTTTATTTTCAAAATGGCCGCCATTTCCAACATGGCCGCCAAAATACGTCAAAATTTCAACACTGTCGGATTTCAACGAAAATTGATTTCTAGTCAGATTTTGATGCTGCGAACAAGACGGAATCATCGAATTGGCTGTCAGGGGCGACATCAGCTGTTGCTTGCAATTGCAAATCTAGTTCTTCATTATTATTGTTCTTCCAATGATTTTTGTCCGGACTATTTTGAGAACATGGCTTGATATAGGCATGAAGTTAGATCAGCATGAGGAGAAGTGCAGGCTTCGTAAAAATTTTTAAAATGGCCGCCATTTTACGTTGAAAAATGGAGGATTCAATATTTCAGGAACTGTATTGCAGAATTAGTTCATATTTTACATAAATGTTCAATAAGATGAGAGGAAGGAATTTATGCGAAAAAAAATTTCAAAATGGCCGCCTTTTCAAGATGGCCGCCCAAAATACGTCAAAAATTCAACTTTGTCCGATTTCAACGAAAATTGATTTCTAGGTAGATTCTGACGCTGCGAACAAGATGGAAGCATCGAATTGGCTGCCAGGGGCGACATCAGCTATTGCTTGCAATTGCAAATCTAGTTTTCATTGGTTTTGATTCTATGAAAAAAATCCTTGGTATCTAGTAAAGTGTCCTACGTGTATTTTTTTTTGTATACAGTTGTAGAAATATACAATTAAAAACTTGAAATTTACTCACACTAAATACTTCTCTTTTCTAGTAAAATTTTGGGAAAAAAGCATATTTTATTGTATAATCTAAAATTTACATACCGTAAGTGCTCCCTTGAATGACTTGTATGAAGAGTCCTACAAAAATATAAAATGCCAATAAAATTTGCTAGGCATTCAAAGTATAAACCATAAATATAATTATCAAATTGAAGAACAAATTAATATTATTCTGATGTTTAAAAGAGAAATGTGTAATGGCTATATCAGTGATGTAATTTTGTAGTAAACTGGGTTTGGTGCTTTCTGATACTCAAAGTCCATCAGCACCGAAACCAGAAACCAGTTTATTACATAATTGCTTCACTGATATATGCATTGCGCATTTCTCTTTTTAAAAATAATGTTATTCTGGTGTTTAAAGGAATTGCGTATCGGATATATCAGTGAAGCATTTTTGTAATTAACTGTGTTCGGTGCTAATGGACTGTTAGTACCAGAAAATCGGTTTAATGTGGAAATTTATGACATCTAAATTTTTTTAAACTTTGTTTAAAAACGAAAGGAGTATCCCCCTCGTAAGTTTTCGAAATCGTCGTCTTTGCATTAACTGTGGAATTTAAGTACTAAAAAAATGAACTGTACAATTGTATGCGTTGTAATACTTTCAATTAACGTAATATAAGTCAGATCATTTCATTGTAAACTGAAATTAATATAATGTACACCTTTCTTGCATGGGTAAACCCGTCACAAAACAACGGCAGTAGAATACCGAAGGAACAAGGAAAGCGATGACTACAAAAATCGAAGTCCAAAGACATGGCAAAAACGGTAACAGATAAAAACAAAGACAAAACAAGGACGTTAGACAGCTACAATGCACGGAAATAAAAGATAACATTAAGAACTAAGGCACTCACAGTGTGAACTCCCATGAAAACACTTATCCTAAATCCAAGAGGAATTAAGATAACCAAGAAATTTATTAAACTATAATATTCCAGTAATGTGGTATGACTGAAAATTATACTTACTGTAGGCGTGAAACTTAGATGCTATCAGTTAAAGTTATATGGTTTTTCATTAGGTTCCAATTCGTTTATTGAGACAAAATTACAAATATATTAAGTAGAACGTTCAAGTGTTATACTAGTATTAAGGGCGAACAGGGGTGTCTGTCTCCTTTCTCCCGCAACCTTTCTCCTTCCTCTCGCCTGCCTTAACCTTGTCCGCCCCCTCTTGTCATGGTACGACAGATCTTCATAATATTTCCATTTTGCAAATGAGAATAGCTATTTTTAGTAGCTCCAGAGTTTTTACGGAACTTCAAACTCCAACTATGGCAACACCATATTTTTCATCGATAGTCTGACGGGCATCGTACATGGAGCAGATCATATATAAGTTACTCTATACTTTTTTCATTCAGTATTCACATTGACAATACTTTTGTTTGCTGCCTTTTCTTGGATATTACTGTTATTTTTTATTTCGTCATCTTGGTTGAGCTTTTAATTCGGAGTTGTAATTGTCTATTTAGTAGGAGTTCCAACTTTATCTTTGGTATTGTTTGTGCGACAAATACCATGGATTTAAATTAAATGGTTTTAATGGTTTTATCTAAGAAGACAAAAATGACATTTAACTTTCAGCCCCAAAGATATCTTTAGCAACCTCATTTTAGCAATCTTTTTGACGGGTGCCACCAGTTAAGCAAATCATGATAACCCTTCGGGAGCACCTCATACCTTTAGTCTTTGTGGTGGCTCACATTGGAAGTGCTATAGTTTTGTGGAGTACTTGTTCTTCATTTTAACCGGGTTTTCCCGTTGGGAAATCCGGTTATTGAAATGCTGATGTACGGTGGTTGGGCCGGCAGGCTGGCGGCTGCCAGATCTTGTAAGCGCAACTCCTCTGTAACCGTTCAACAGAATTTCATGAAACTTTGTATGTAGCAAGGACATAATATGTAGGTGTGCATATTGTCGAGGATTTTCCATCGTACAATTTTTCCAGGAGTTATTCTCTTTTGAACTTAGAAATTTATAGGTGTTTTTCACCATATGCTTGTAAGCGCAACTCCTCTTAACTGTTCAACAGAATTTCATGAAACTTTGTATGTAGCAAGGACATCATATGTAGATTGTGTATATTGTCGGCGATTTTTCATCATGAATTTTTTTTTCCAGGAGTTATGCCTCTTTGAACTTAGAAATTTTTAGGTGTTTTGACCATATGCTTGTAAGCCCAACTCCTCTGTAACCGTTCAACAGAATTTCATGAAACTTTGTATGTTGCAAGGAAATGATATGTATATGTACATATTGTCGGGAATTTTCATCCTATAATTTTTCCATGAGTTATGCCCCATTGAACTTAGAAATTAATAGGTGTTTTGCCCATATGCTCGTAAGCGCAACTCCTCTGTAACTGTGTAACAGAATTTCATGAAATTTTGTATGTAGCAAGGACATGATATGTAGATGTGCATATTGTCGGAGATTTTTAATCTTACAATTTTTATAGGAGCTATGCCCCTTTGAACTTAGAAATTTATAGGTGTTTTGACCATATGCTTGTAAGCGCATGTCCTCTTTAACCGTTCAACAGAATTTCATGAAACTTTGTATGTAGCAAGGAAATCATATGTAGATGTGCATATTTTCGGAGATTTTTCATCGTGAAATTCTTCCAGGAGTTATGCCCCTTTGAACTTGTAAATCTATAGGTGTTTTGACCATATGCCTTTTGTTTGACTTTAAAGTAAAGTAACTTTTCAGTGATTTTTAAGAGTGATGGCATACGCTGCACATAATGAGAGGGGGTATAAGTTAAACAGCTTTTCACACAAGTTAACAATGAAGGGATATGGAGTAAATGCAAATGAGACAAAATCTCTACAAATACATGGTAAAACACAGCAATGGAACAACGCTTTTNTTGTTGTTCTTCATCTTGAAGTCACCATGAGGCCTTCAACAATGAGCATTACTCATACCTCATAGCAAGTTCAAGACGGCCCCCAGCACCGGTTTGAGCGGTATTCATTGCTAATTGCTGAGCAACGCTACATCCATGTCTTTTTCTCCTTTGATCCATGGATGCGGGATCGTCAACAAACATAAACTTAACTGGCAAAGTGTTCTTACAATCGCTGTCATCAATTTCCCGACAAAAAGACTAGTAGAGGACGATCACACATTTAAACAACCACAGGGCACTCATCGAGCCAATTGCAAGAAAACTTGGCATAATGAAATCATGAGACGTGGGCACAATAAACAGGTGGTCAGAAAAACAATTTTAAATTATAAAAAAAATTAAAAAGCCAAAATTTGAAAGAATTATAGTGCATTCATATGAGAAATTCTCTCAAAAACAAGTACACCATAACTGTAAAGTATATAGAGCATACATCTCTCTCACGGGGAATCTTTTTACGGACTCCACACTGCAGGAGAGACAAACTCCTGTCTTAAATTAACAATGAAGGGATATAGAGTAAATGCAAATTAGATAAAAGCTCTACAAATACATGGTAAAACACAGCAATGAAACAACGCTTTTATTGTTGTTCTTCATCTTGAAGTCACCATGAGGCCTTCAACAATGAGCATTACTCATACCTCATAGCAAGTTCAAGACGGCCCCCAGCACCGGTTTGAGCGGTATTCATTGCTAATTGCTGAGCAACGCTACATCCATGTCTTTTTCTCCTTTGATCCATGGATACGGGATCGTCAACAAACATAAACTTAACTGGCAAAGTGTTCTTACAATCGCTGTCATCAAATTTCCCGACAAAAAGACTAGTACAGGACGATCACAACATTTAAACGACCACAGGGCACTCATCGAGCCAAATGTAAGAAAACTTGGCATAATAAAATCATGAGACGTGGGCATAATAAACAGGTGTACCTATTTCTGCATTCAAATAGTGAAGGAATACCCAGTTTGACGTCGTATCAGCATTCATTTCTTGCTGTTTCTTTGTTTTGTATTTGTCATGTTGTTTTCATTTGTGTTGCGTCTGAAAATGTCATTTCTTATTTATTTTTTTTTATTCTAGAATACCCCATTTTCTCTCTTTAATGCGTTAATTGGCAGCATCGGTGCTTTTCTGCTTCTAAGTTTATGCGGACTACATGTCTGGAAGCTACATGTATCAATAAAAATTTCGATTTAGGGAACGGTTATTTTCATTTTTGTTTTTATGCTCGGTGTGAAACCTAGATTATATTTTTATTTAACCAGCATAGCAATATTCTCCATTTCCGTTTTTTATCATTATATTTTCAGGAAATTTTTTCCAAATTTGAATAGCTCTGTAAGTCCAATAATCCGAATTTCTGAAACGCGTTTCAACAAAAACCATTAACACTGTTTTCTTAACTTCATTTCTATTTTTCTTTGCAATAATGGTATGCCTAATCAGCCAATGATAATGTTGAAATAAAAAAAAATACCCATGTTACATATAGTAAATTTTATTTTGCTATACTGTGTTTCTAGGAGGAAACTCTCATCAGCAGCATTTGATTCGAATAATATGCAAAGCCATAATCCAAAATTAGTAAGAAAGCAGTAACTAATTCATTACCAAAAATATCGAAATAGGAAGCTTAGTCAAGTGCCAATGACACCGACAGAGTACAATACGTATAATGAAGCCTCAGTATTTTAAGGAGTTAAAATTTTGATTAAATTAGTTAATTTTTATAATATATATTTATAATATTCCTCAATTTTCGTGCTCTATTAAAAGATTTATACAAAATACATTTATAAGTCAAAAAATTTAAAATTCACCATAGACATCACTATATTGATTGCAACTTACCCTGAAGAGCTATACAAATAAATAGAACATAATAAATTCTTCCAGATTCTCTGACAAATGTCATTTTCAAATTAACAGCAAAAACACATGTACTGTATATTTACTTTACACTGTATTTCTAATGTTAATCCCATTAAACCTTATTTTAAACCAAGCAAATGTCCTTTGTCCATTTATTGGTACGTACATATATATATATATATATATATATATATATAACATTAGTATAATCCGAATAATTATTGTATCTTAACTCTCTTGACCTCACTAGACCATCAAAGTCTATTTAACTGCACCCATTAGGGGTGTCTTCGAGTACTCGAGTACTTGGTTTTCTATATTGATATTTCCAATAAGAGTATTTATTTCTTCAGATGACCCCTAAAGATGATAAATATATGTAAAGCATTCACTGATTAATTACAGAACTAAGAATTACAGAATTAAGAAGAAATTTGTCGTTTTGTAATATTTTAAACACATTTCTAATTAAACATTCTGCTGGCTCTTAGTTACAAATATGAAATTTAAAGACTTTCTCCAGAAATAATGAATAAGAAAATATTTTGTTGAAATCCGTTTTAGTGGCTTGGTGTGTTTGGCGCATTACCTTTCTGGAAAATTTTCAAATGTTAATTATTACGTTTCCGCAAATACGGAACTTTCGAGATAGGAGCTGTTTTGTATTTTATGACGTAAACAGGATTGAAAACTGGTACAAGACTGCACTACTGTCAGTTCAGTCTTTCGCTAATTATTGGGATTACCCTCCATATGAACACTTTTAACATAAAAAGAAAATCGTATCGGTCATCCCGAAAGTTCAGTATTAAAAGTTCACGTTTCCAAAAATTTCCATATATTACGTTTCCGAAAATTTAGGTAGCATTCATTATTATTTCAATTCATTAAATAATGGTTAAAGATATTTGACAAAAAAGATCTCCATTTTCGTGCAGCATTGTATGGATCCATACAATTGGGCACTTCCCTTCATTGTTATTCAAAGACAAATCCAGTAAAAACATGTAAAAATGTTCACTTCCAAATTTAAAACGAATAAAAAGTGAAAATTTCATGATTTAGGTCAAAGATGCTCAACGTTTACAGCAAGTCGCCCAACTTACAATTTTAAAAATTGTAAAATGGTTCAATCTTGAACTTAATCACCATGAGGCATGAGCATATCTCATTGTTTCGGTCCTCCTAGTGATTTCAAGACAAAGAACAACAATAAAAACGTTGTCCATTGATTGGTTTAATCGTATGTATTTGTAGAGACTTTGTCTTATGTGCATCTACTTCATTTCCTTTCATTGCCTAATCAAAAAATACTTTAAATTTAAGAAATAATATTACAAAATATTTTACAAAGGTAAGCTATTTATTTTGCTGTTTGGTGTGTCAATGACTTTACAATTAACTAATTCAGTATGTTTGTTTTGTCTCTAATTTGAGCATTGATCTTTTTGTTTTGGTAGAAATTAAAATAACATTGAAAAAATATATGATGGTCATTTCAAGTTATATATCAAACTACTGAGCTAATTCTCAAAATATGAATTTTTTCATTTTCAAACTAATTTTTTTCCCCAAAAAAAATGTTTTATGATTCTCCTCAAAATGATAAGGGACCTTCTTTTGATCAAGTCCAACACTGTGCATAAAACTTATAAAAATCTGTGAAGGTCATTTCAAGTTATCATACAACATAGAGTTTATTCTCAAAATATGCTGTTTTTCATATAGAAACTAAGTTTTTCCGCAAAAAATGTTTTCGGATTTTCCTCAAAAAAAGAAGGGAGCCTCCTTTGGTCAAGACCAATTAACCTTGTGTATCTAAATCATATTAATTCCTGAAGGCAATTTTAATTTATTGTACGACATAGAGCTAATTCTCAAAATATGCACTTTTTCAAATAAAAACAAAGTTTTTCCTAAAATTGTTTTTCCAATCTACCTCAAAAATGAAAGGGAGCTTCCTTTGGTCAAGTTCAATTTTGAGTATCAAAATCATTCAAATCTCTGAAGGCAATCTTAAGTTATGATACGACATAAGAGCTAATTCTCAAAATATGCACTTTTTCATATAAAAACAATGTTTTTCCCAAAAAATAATTTTCCAATTTTCCTCAAAAAAGGGGGTCTTCCTTTGGTCAAGAACAACACTGAGTATCAAAATCATTCAAATCCCTGAAGGCAATCTTAAGTTATCGTACGACATAAGAGCTAATTCTCAAAATATGCACTTTTTGATATAAAAACAAAGTTTTTTCCCCAAAATCATTTTTCGATTTTCCTCAAAAATGAAAGGGACCTTCCTTTGGTCAAGAACAACCTTGAGTATCAAAATCATTCAAATCCCTGAAGGCAATCTTAAGTTATCGTACGACATAGAGTGAATTCTCAAAATATGCACTTTTCAATATACAAACGAAGTTTTTTCCCAAAAATCATTTTTCGATTTTCCTCAAAAACCAAAGGGAGCTTCCTTTGGTCAAGAACAACCTTGAGTATCAAAATCATTCAGATCCTTGAAGGCAATCTTGTGTTATCATATGACATAGAGCTAATTCTCAAAATATGCACTTTTTCAAATAAAAACAAAGTTTTTCCTAAAATGAAAGGGAGCTTCCGTTGGTCAAGTTAAACTTTGAGTAAAAAAATCATAAAAATTGGTTAAAGCTATCTTGAGTTATCGTACGACATAGAAAATGCTGACGGACAGACGGACGGACAGGCTGATTACTATAGGGCGCCGCCATTTCATGGCGGGGCCCTAATAAATACCGCAGATTAATTTTCTACATGTTGTGTATACAATGAGGGAAGTCACCAAACTATTACATGTATATACCACACTAAACCATCATAAATGCATTTTTATCGATTTATTTTACGTAAGGAGGTTATCATCAAACGTCTTGACCGAACGAGTACTCGACTACTTCCTCGAAAAAACTTTCGAGTACTCGAGTTTTAAACCTTGTTCAAGTTGACATAAGATTATCGAAGGAGGTGAGAATTTACACTTGATTTTTGGAATTGTTTTGTAAGGATAAAGATTACAGACGAGAAGGGGCGGACAAAGTAAAGGGAGACTAGGAAGGAGACAGGAGAAGGGAGAAAAGCGGCAAAGTATGGAGACTGGGAGAAAGGGGAGAGAGGGAGAAAATGAAAAGGAAGAAGACCGACAGAAAGGAGAGAGGATAGGAAAAAATTAAAAAGGGGAAAAGAGGAAATAAAAGGAGCGGGAGAAAGGAGACGAATTAGTAGAAATTTCAACGGCCAACAGACAGAATTAAAGATCATCAAACACAAATTCCACAAAAGAATTAGCAATGAGACGCCTAACGAAAATCTGCAGTATTGATAATCATTTTAATAAATCGGAATATTATTTTCCAAGCATGACCTCCATGCAACTATAAGTACAATGGGCGTAATAAAAAACAATTACCGAACAAAATATATTCTTCCAGATTCTCTGACAAATGTCAATTTTAAATTATCAGTGATAACACATGTACTGTTTATATACTTTATGTTGTTTGTCTAATGTTAATCCCATTAAATCGTATATTAAAAACAAGCACGTGTCCTTTGTCAATTTATACATAGACTAGTATAATCCGAATACTTATTGTATTTTAACTCTCCTGACCCCAACAATCCATAAAGCCGATTAAACTGCACTTATATTCTAGCCAAATCTTTTATCTCAAAATGTGCAGACTCTTGGCAGAAAAAAAAACACATAAAATTGTCATTATACAGAATTTTTTTCATATTATTTCTCCTTCTTTATCATCTTTTAACGACTTAAACTAATGGGTTTACATTAAAAGCAAAATACAGTTTATAATGAATTTTATCACAAATAATAGCTTGTGACAAAGTGATACTACAAATGTATATGGGATTGGACGATATTTTTTTACAAGCGATAGATAATTTTGACAATATGTAACACTGGGATATAAATAGGACAAGTATTAGCTTGAAAATCAGTAACCTTTTACCTAAACAATAAAAGGTATATTTTGTTTGATGATTTACCAGAATTTCCTAGCAACATATTAATATTGATAACCAAACAAAACTCACAATATAATTCAATAATTGCGGTTCTCCTGATCTTTAAAAAGGACATACTTAACAAACAAACTGGTTTCTTTGTATTTTATTGGGACAAAACCAGTATAATAACTTTCTGAAAGTGTTATGCGTGTTTATCTATATGCCAACAGCTCGCTTAAAGAATGGTTTCTTATGTCATTTAAAATGTTATCGTGAAAAATCAATAAATGAACATCACAATCGCAAGTGTTAATTTATTAATTTACAATGATATTGTCGTAACCTTGTATAAATCAAATGAACACGTTTCACTTAATTGACCGTCATGCAATGCAAAAAGGGACGCTTAACCGAAATGCAATGCGAACATGGAAGCCTCACCGCATGTGCTTTTCAGATTCTTATACTGTCTGACGCTATGACGTCAGATAATAAAGTACTTAATTATCAACCCTCGACAGGCCTCGGGGATTATCTATTACAAACATATTACAATAGATTATGCAAGGTTGTAAGAACTGACACTTGAATTTGTAATCATTTTGAGAATATAAAGATTACAGAACGAGACATTGGAACACTCTCACAATTTCATATTGTGGCTTTTTTTATTGTTTTGTAATCTAAAATGGATATTCTGACCACTTGTTTATTGTGCCCACATCTCATGATTTTATCATGCCAAGTTTTCTTACAATTGGCTCGATGAGTGCCCTGTGGTGATCGTCTTCTATCGTCTTTTTGTAGGGCAATGGATGACAGCGATTGTAAGAACACTTTGACAGCTAAGTTTATGTTTGTTGACGATCCCGCATCCATGTATCATTAGATAAAAAAACATGGATGTAGCGTTGTTCGACAATTAGCAATGAATTCCGCTCAAACCGGTGCTAGGGGCCGTCTTGAGCTTGCTATGAGGTGCGAGTAAAGCTCATTGTTGAAGGCCTCATGGTGACTTCAAGATGAAGAACAACAATAAAAGCGTTGTTCCTTTGCTTGTTTTCACCATGTATTTGTAGAGACTTTGTCTCATTTGCATTTACTCCATATCCCTCCATTGTTAATTGACAATTGGAAAGTCAAAACAATAACACAAAATAAAATACAAATATCAATGTATCTCCTAACGAAATTCTGCATTATTGATAGTTATTTAGATGGCGATGTCCTGCTCTACATATGACCTTCAACGAATATTTCGGTGTTTTTTTATTGATACTACCTGCAAGTTAAAATGGAATAGAGAGTACAAGCCTGATCGCTAACCTTTTAAAGACGAAATATCTGTGAGATTGAAAATTCGAAACAATATGTCCTATAGCTGTCGTTAATAACTGAATTCAGCCATGACTTAATATTAACTGACATTGAAGTGTTTGACCATATTATTTGGATGTGTTAAATACTGATCAAAGCACAAGATTTTTCATACATACAAAATCGCTGCAGAAGCAGAGAGGATAAATACCTAAATACCGAAGAGACCTAATTAAGATTCTTCAAATTACCATGTCAACAACTTATGTCTCTTCTACTTATGGCCAAATCTAAAAATTCGGAACTCCAAACAGGATGACATGACTAAAAGCATCTAAATGGAAATCCAAAATCATTCAAGGGCATAAGATACTTCTATGCCAATGACATGTTGCCTTAACTACAGATTGATCTTTATAATAGGTATGATTTGAGGTTTTCATGCAACATGTAAGAGTAAACGATTCCTTATTTCAATATTTTTGTTTATACTTAATGATACACGTGTATAGCGTAAGAGAATTTAATTTTCATTATGTGTCTTAGGTATGTTTGTATTGAAACCACTAGGTCAATGCCACTGCTGGTACTGACCAAGCCAGTGTTAACTTGCGTTTTATGGAAGTTGACTGTTTTATCTAATTTATCTAACCCTTAAAGATTCTACGGCTTAGTTCCGTGTATGGCACTCTGTGGATGTCCTTAGTACTGGATTTGGCTTCCTATTTCGATATTTTTGGTGTTGAATACATCTTTTTTACTATTTTTGGATTACGGCTTTCCATATTATTTGGTTTTATTGCTGATGATGAGAGGTTACTCCTTGAAACACGTGTACAGCATAATTTACTGTTTATTTTGCAACTTGGGTATTTTTGTTTTTATCAAAATTATAACGCCTGATAAATACTGCTGATCCATTCCATGTATTGCACTCGGGGGGTCCTTAGTGTTGGTTTTTGCCTCCTATTTCGATATCTTTGGTTATGGGTACTTCTTTCTGACTATTTTATGGATTATGGCTCTCCAAATTATTTGAATTAAATGCTGCTGACGAGAGATTCTGTCTTAAAGTACGTGTAAAGCGTAAGAAACCGTTTATTATTCTTGGTATTTTTGTATTTTCTCAGTACTTCTAAAGTTGATAATAAAACGGAGTTACACGTAATTTGACCTACCAGCTGACCTTGCATTGCCAGTTTGTTGCATTACACGTGAATAGCAAAAATGGTTGCACTTAATGCTTCTTTTTTTATTTTGACATTTTTTTTCTTAATTATTGTTTATTCTTATTTTATTTTTTGTCGTTCGTATACAGTTACATTTCTTTGTTTGTGTTGTTGTCTATATGTTGTTACCTTTGTCCCCCCCTTCGACTTTTAGTTATGGAATTAGTTGGAAGCTGTATCTATCCAATGAAATACTTTTATAGCAATATAGGAAAGGTCATGTTTTTGAAATTGAGGTCATTCCATAAGAAATCAAGGTCAATTTATTTTTGTTGGTTGATGTGGAGATTTTTAATGCATGAAGTGTATTTAGTGTCCAACACTTTCTGGATGTATCATAAATAATTTATTAAAACATTCAACGAAACGAAGGTACATCACTCAAGACAAAACATTAGCAAACAGTAAACCGTAAAACAGTCTTATCGTGGAAAGAAACAATGGTATGTCAAACCGTATGTTATGCTTTACATGTGTTAATACTAACATTTTCAACAGTGATTTAAATTTTCTTACCTTAAAATAAAACCAATTGCTTCAGATTTGAATTACACAATTAAAATTTATATTTTTATATATGGTAAGTTAATATATAAACTCTGCAATTTTTTATTAGAAGAATTCAACAACAAATTGATTATGAAAAGAAAAAAAATTACAAAAAATTCAGGTTTGCGTTATCTACGAATGTTTGGATTATATTACAAAGTTCTACTTAAAAAAGTGAATGCTAAGTTACGATATGACTATATATGCTAAAACAACAAAAATAAATGTTGCTAGGTTATTATAAAATGTGAAAATATAATGATATGTCAACCAATGAATGTTCTAAATCAAAATAAAAAGGCATGTACAGTTAAAACGTAAAAAATAGAAGTAAACAGGCCATATATGCAAGATCATTATCAATGAAGACGAGAAAACGCTGAATACACAAAAACATTCACTATCTCCTTATTCCCATGAATATATAGAGACATCCTATGATTAGAGCTAGGGCGAAAAGAACAAAACCAATCCTATCTAATATTAATGCAAACTGTATCCACAGTTCTGTGCTATCCGATTCTTCCAATTCCTCTTCTTTACAATGTCCATTTTCCTTTATATCCTGTAAAATAGTTGTATAATCTATGTACAATTTAAGCATACCTTTTAATATACTAGTAAGCTTAAATAAATCATTTAGTTTCACAGTTCATATACTTATGAATCAATTTGCAAAGACATTATATTTCATTCTGCTTCTTTGCATATTTAAGTTTCTAATGATATCAATAAGATAATGTCACCGTGTTGGTATAAAAATGTGTTCATAACTTCATAACCTGAAGACAATACAAAAGGTAATTAAAAAACCTTGAATATTCTCTCCACATATATCCATGTATTGCATAGCTTTGTCCTTAGCTGAATTTGGCCTTTCATTTAGCGCCTATTGTTCTATAACTAAATGCCTAAGTTACTGTGAATTTAGTTTCTGAATATGTGCATTTCCACAATTTATACATTCTCTTCACTGCAGATCAAATTATAATATTTTGAAATCCATAAAACCAAAATAGAAAAGTCGTAGACCATGAAATGTTCATTTCATTAATAAGTGAAAAAATCACAGCGTCGGTCGAAACTTTTTTTTTTATCGACACAAATCTAAACTAGAAATAGCATAGCTCACTAAATGATGCACCACTGTCCAACATAAGATTTATGTACATGGGTGGCGTAGTCAATGTTCGATTATGGGAACCTCAAATATTGGTCAGATATAAATTTTGAATAGAAGATTCACAATGGTCTTACTTGATAAACATTCTCTGATAGTTTCATCAAATTCCAATAATTTGTTTGGGAGGAGTTGTTGATGGCATATCAATGCCCCCTTCCCCCATGACAATGCTTGGCTAAGTCAATGTATGGTATGGGTGAGATAAAAATCTAAAATAGTAGGTGCACAATGAAATCATAATATAAATTTGTCCGGACACTACCTGTGTGTATTGTCTTCATGTATTATGTACTTCATTGTAAGGGTACTCGTCTTGATAAGTTGAACTTTTTTCTAGTTTGATTTTTACTGTGAGTCTTTTTGTGTTTATTTTTTAGCCATTCATCACACATAGGGGGAGGGTTTGGATCCAAGAAAACGAGTTTAACCCCACCGCAATTTTTGCGCCTGTCCCAATTTAGGAATATGTTGGTGATTGGCTTGTCCGTGTCTTCTTATAAACTTTTAGTTTCTTGATATTTGAGTTATTGGATGTGGTTTGTTTCAATTGATTTATCCACTTTTTTACCTTTTTGGGGCCATTTAGGGCTTGCTTTATGGTGTGAGGTTACTCACTGTGTTGAAAACCGTACGGTGACCCCTAGATGCTTTGTTTTTGGTCGTTTTAACCTGGATATGGAATGTTGTCTCCTTGACATTAACCCCATTTCCTTTCTTTTTCATAAAGGCTCTGTGAAAAATTCATCTAATTCCATTCATTGGTTTAAAAAAGAGTTGCAGATTCCATCCCATTACTGTATCCCCTAATTACAATGATTGGCCAAGTCCTTGTATGGCTATAAGAAACCCAAATAAACTGGTCAGATCAAAATATAAATAACTGTTGCATTATGAAATCATGTGATAAAGATTCTGTGAAAGTTTCATAAAATTCCATTCATTTGTTAAGGAGGAGTTTCGGATACCATACCAGTGCCCCCTAATGACAATTAATAATGGAGGGATACGTAGTAAATACAAATGAATCAAAGTCTCTACAAATACATGGTAAAACCAAGCAATGGAACAACGCTTTTATTGTTGTACTTTATCTTGAAGTCAAAATAAGGCCTTCTACAATAAGCTTTGCTCATACCTCATAGATATTCAAGAGGGCTCTAGAACCGATTTGAGCGGAACTTATTGCTAATGAACAAATAAAGGCATATGAAGTAAATGTACATGGGACAAAATCCCTATAAATACATGGTAAGATGAAGCAAATATTGGAACATCCCTTTCATTGTTTTTCTTCATCTTGAAGTCACCATGAGGCCTTCAACAAAAAGCAAACACTCTTACCTCATAGTAAGTTCAAGACGGCGCCTAGCACGAGTTTGAGCGGATTTCACTTGCCAAATGTTGAACAACACTACATCCATGAAGTCATGAATGGCTAATGCTAAGTCCATTTATGTCTATAGTACCCCTCAAAATTGGTCAGATCGAAATCTAATATAGAAGGTGCACTATAGCAACACAATATAAAGTTATCTGAAAGTTTCATTTAATTCCATTCACCGGTTTAAGAGGAATTGCGGATACCATACATGTACCCCTTAATGATAAGGCATTAGTAAGTCTATGTATGGCTTTGGAAACCCAAATCATTGGTCAGAATCAGAATCTGAAATTAGAGGCATAGTATGGCATTATTGATATCAATATTCTCTGAAAGATTCATCTAATTCCACTCATTGGTTTATAGGGGGATTTGAGGATACCATACCAGCACCCCTTAATGTATGGCTTACTCTATGTATGGCCTTGGGTGATCCCTTAGATCTAAAATACGAGATGAACTGTGGCATCATTTCATAAAGATTCTCTGGAAGTTTAGTCAAATTCCATACATTGGTTTTGGATGTGTTGCAGATATAAAGGCAGAACGAACGGACAGACGGACATAATGAAAACTATATATCTAACTTTTTTTAAAGCGGGTATACAAAGGATGTTTTATTGGAATAGTTATAGTATGTAGCCATATATAAGCGCGGATATTTCCAAGCTAGTCGCCTTCAAATACCTTTTTATTCAAGCAAAAATCATTTCTCAAAAAAGGACTGAGAGATAGATCTTCGTAATAAGATGTAAGTGTTTTAAGAATTATTAATCGTATTTTGATAATATGACAATAAAATCAATTACATGTACATCTGTGTAGACTTGATACATCGACATCGAATACTGACGTGAACAGGAGTAAAAATTCCAAAATTACGGCAATTTAGATAGCATGACAAAGTCTACACAAATAATCAAGAATGAAGAAGATTGCATCAAAACTAAAGCACTAACCGTGTGAAACCCTACAAAAACTTGACGTATCACCAAGTGCATATTTTCTAAGTTCTACGCCAATACCTTGACGAGATAGACAAACAGTAAAACGGCCACGAGTTGCTAGTAACTCTTGCTCGAAATGTTAAGTAGAGCTAAAGGATAAAGGGAAATCTGTCAATTGCAGTATATGCGAACTCGATTACTGTATAGAGTGCATAAAATCCCAATGGAAATAATATCACTTTTTATCTAAAGATGTGCTAGAAAAATATATCAAGACATGTAAGTGCTGTAAGTTGAATTTTTCAAGCTTAAAAAGGCATTTCCTCTCAATTACGGTCAAAAGAAACCTCGACAAATCAAAGACTAACAAAACTAGAACACTGTTAATGTATAGGCATCCAGTTTTCATGTTTTTATAAACACTGTACATATAATGCACTTGAAAATTTTACATACTAATGTCGAAAGTTTTAAAATTGAAAGGGACTGATAAGTTTAAACAGTGTTAAAAGGTATGATGTTATAGCTTTGGTTGAGGTTTATCAAAAAACAAAAAACAAAAATAAAAAACAAAAAATAAAAAACACACACAACTTGAAATTATTAGAAAAAGTGACATTGAATGGAAAATAGATGGTTATAAAATGTATATATCTCCAATTAATGTCACTACTATGAAGAACTAGATACGTAAGAGACAGAAAATAAAGTCACAAAAATATAGAATATATACAAATCAGAATGCACCTTAAAGATATTACAAATTTATTGATATCATGTTTGAAAGAAGTCCAATTACATGTGACAGATTTATCAGGTATTTAAGAACTTAGTAGAAAGTTTGGGAATACAGCATATATAACTATCGTTTATATGTTGGTGATTTTAATTTTAAAGGAGCGACAGGGAAAAGAATTCAACAAGCGTAGGACATAATCACACAGCTACTAAATTTTTGGAAATGGTTAGGGACACTTATTTAGTCCAACATGTTACAAAAGAAACACGCTTTAGGGGAGATAACCAAACTAGTTTATTAGATTTAATTTTCACAAATGAAGAAGGGATGATAAATGAGATAAATCATTCTGCCCCATTAGGAAATAGTGACCATAAAACTCTTGAATTTAATTTCAAATTTGAACAAATAAAGTGAAAACATGTTCAATCAAAATACAGATTTTTCAAAGGAGATTACAAAAAAACTTCGAATTAAGAAGTAGAAACTGGGATGAATTAGTGGAAATTGATGATGTAAATGTTATGTCGCAGAGACTTGCTGATGAATTATCAAAAATATTCAAGAAAACATACCAGAGAACAAGTCGATGTCAAAAATATTTGATACACCCAGTATAAATGAGGAAAGAAAGGCTACATTGCCTTCAAAAAGAAAACTATAGAGAAAGTACAGGTATAACAGAAATCCACAAAATAAACTTAGGTACAACGAAGTAAGAAATGAAGCAAATTATTTGGTAAAGAAAGCTATATATGAATATAAAAGATCCATTGAATATGAGCGACGATAACAATTTTTTCTTTTTATTTTTCTTTCTTTTTTTTTTTACAAAGCAAAACAAAAACAACAGATTCAATCCCATGTATTATGGACAACGATGGAAACATAAACACAGATGTCACTGTCAAGGCTGAACTAATGAATAGATTTTTAAAAGTGTTTTCACTATTGAAACCGACCACGAAGATGTCCCAATACTTAACAAAGAACTGAGGAGCTATTATTCAGTAAAGATAAAATATATAATCATTTAAAAAAAGTTAAAAGAAACCAAATCACCACGGCCAGGCCAAATACACCCGAAATTTTTATATGTAACGACCAATGAAATATCTAAACCCATTTACAAGATCTTCAAGAAATCATTAAGACAAATGAAATTACCAGAATGTTGGAAAGAAGCTAGTGTATCTCCATTCTATAAAAAGGGATCAAAAAACGAAGTTAATGATTACCGACCAATCAGTTTAACCCCAATTGTAAGTAAAACGATGAAGCGATTTATCCGAGATAGCATTATGGAGCACATGGAGAGCTATAATTTATTTACACCACATCAACATTGATTTAGGCCATGGAAATCATGTATTACACAATTAATAGAAGTATTAGATCAACACCGCCGATAAGATCAGACATGGTTGAAACATTCAGAATCTTAAATGGGATAGACAAAGTAGAGCATGAACACATATTTCAAAAGAAACCTTCAATTACCAGAGGACAAAGCCAAAAATACATAAGAAACATAGTCGAACGAATATCAGAAAATACAGCTTCTCCCTAAGAATAGGGGATGAATAATAGGGGATGTATTGAATAAGTTACCTGAGAAAGTAATTCAGTCAAAAACAGTCAACTCTTTTAAACATCAATTGAATGAACACTGGAAGAAGAATCTAGAAATCAAATTCGTACCAGACATATACAGACCGGAAGTAGATACCATATCAAGAAGGGTCCTAGAGGCTCTATAGCCTAATATGCAGACCTCGGAACCAGATAAATCAGGAAAGTGCTCCGGGAGGGAGTTTCTAGATTCATTGTTGAAGGCCTCTTGGTGACTAAAAGATGACTAACAACAATAAAAACAGTGTTCCATTGATTAGTTTTACCATGTATTTAAAGAGTCTTTGTCTCGTTTGCATTTACAGTGCATTTGCCTTGTATTGAATGGATATTCTTGACTTCATTGGGAAGACAGTCGCTAATTCCTTACAGCCTTTTTAAGGGGGGTGATTACAAAATTACTGAACAAAATTACAGCCGAAATCCCATGTGCAAAAAGACAAAACAGGTGCAAAACCACAATTGACAACCGCTAAAATTATGTCTAGTATATCATTCTTAATTATAGTATTGCTAATTTACATTTTCTGAAATTACACATAAATAATTCCAATTGCTAATGCAACGTCCAATTTCATTGGTCAACGTCATAAACAACAAAAAAGTTATTTCTCGATAAACTTTTCTTGCCCATTAATACACTACGACGTTAAATAGTGCAGTATATGGTGACGTAAAAACTAGTGACAACATTGTTCAAAGTTCAAAGGATTGGAATTATAAGAAATAAAAGTAATTTTGGATGAGTTTATGGATGTGTAAACGCGGCCTTTCACTCACAAACTCTACATAAAGTCCTTCGGACTTTATTTAGTTTGTGAGTGAGTCGGCCGCGTTTACACATCGATAAACTCCTCCCAAATTACTTTTATTCCTATACTAACAATGAAAGGACATGGAGTAAATGCACATGAGATTAAGTCTCTGCCAATACATGATTAAGCCAAGCGATGGAACAACGCTTTTATTGTTCTTCT
>MJUU01045521.1:16684-29629 GCA_002080025.1 Modiolus philippinarum
ACACACTAAATCAATACAACCTCCAATACAATGTTACCAAAATACTGCAGCAACTTACTTGGCCTACGTTATAACAGCGCAGACGATTCTCTTCACTCATTTATAGAATAAAAAAAAACCAGCCTTATTCCATAAAGAGATCATAAATGCATGCTGCCATATTCACCAACATATTACAATCCCTCATCCTTTTTTCCTCGCACCATAAGAATATGGAACGGTTTACAATCAGAAGTCCAGAGCTACCATCATTTAGGTGTGGACTACAACCAATCATCTACAATTAACTAAATTCTACGTTTTTATCTATAGTATTTTTTCAGAAATGTAAAAAAATCACTTGTAAACACTCTTGCACAAAAATAAAATATTTCACCCAAATGTGCCTCCTAGTATACTAGTATTCAACAGATTGAATAAAAGGAGTATCCCTTTGATGTAGATGTATTGAGGGAGTGGGTATGCTGCTCTGTTCTTGTAAGCATATATTTCATTCGCAATAAATGAAACTTCCAGTAAATTGTTGAACGCCTTGTGTTTTTTCTGAAAATAAGTATCAAAATACACAAAAAACATGTATATTTTTAGAAAATACAAACAAGCTTTATTTTCAAGTTAAAAGGTCGGTCCTTAACTTGTAGAGATAAGTATACATCGAATGTTTTAATAACTTCTACTGATACGCAACAATAACAGGTAATATTGTCCAAATGACTCGACTGCAACGGAGTTTGTGAATTTGGACTCGACCGTACAATGACTCAACCGTAATCGAGGGAAAAGGTGTAAAAATTTGGTGGTGACACGGCCGTACACCGTAGTTTTTTGACAAATCGTTTTACAGGCATTTACAGCTAAAATTATAGTTTCAGAGTATGCTGATCGAAATGTTCGGTACAAACAAAGGTATTAACATCCACTTTTGTTTGGAAAAGTTGATTGACTCGATGTAAAGTTCATACAAACATCATAATTTCGCTTCGATTTTTCAAAGCACTTCGGACTCTGAGTTTGGACATAAAATACAAGTTTAAATATGAACGTTGGTCTTTGACGCAAGGTGTAGATACTCCCCATTATTTTAGGGTTCTGTACAGTAACACACCTTCACGCAAAACGAGGTCAGGTAAGTGAAAAAGAGAAAAAATAAGGTGTCTACCTGATCGAGCTCAGATGATCCGCCATCTTATTATGACTCAACAAAAACTGTCGTACAGGTTACAAGACAGTGGTATAGTTTATTTTTCTATAAATTGATAAATGAATAAAATAAAATAAATCAGGAAATTCAGATTATTTATCTAAATGAAAACAGAAAAATTAAAACAAAATTAAGATTGATTGACCATTAGTTGTTTATAGAAACTGGTAGATATTATAAGGTACTCAGAAAAGAACTTTAATGTGTAAAACACAATGTGGCACATTTTGTCTTGCACAATTAATGAATCCTTTAGAAAGCAATTTTTAGAATATTACATGAAAACTCGTTGAAATGTTAATTTCTTTACTCAGTTATCAAAGTTGACTAATTATACTTTACTCGTCGGTTCATATTAAAACAGTCGTTTCTTTTTTAGTTACAGCCATTAGAAACAACGGCAGTATAATTGAGATGAGACAAATATCTGTAATGATTTGCTACTTATATGAATATTATTCATTGTTTTGCATGTTGATTTTAATACGGGATTTTTTAATCATGTTCACTCCGGAAAAAGTTCTATTTTCATACGTGAAAAAAATTATACATCAATAAATTGAGAGGTAATCACTAATCAATTAATTAACACTCTTCAGCTAAGGGTGATTTATATATAATCGATTTGTAGCGCTTCGGGTGAATTGTTTTTCATCAATCAAAATTTAGTAAGAGAATTATCATATAGGAAAAATTATAAATTCACTTCAATTTCATAAACATTTTTTTTTATGTGGTGTATATTTATTTCAATAGGTTTAGAAATCCAGTATTCCCTCTTACTGGTATCCGAAGCGATCGTTTCCGTCTCCAATGACACAAGAGTTCCCGTATTTCAATGTGATGTACTGCAACCCGAATGTGTTTCAAGTATTTTGATGAAGCTTTTAAGTTATGAAGATTGATCATGGTTTGATTTGTGGCCTTCAAATTTGATGTTTATCTGCACTGAAGAGATATAAGTTGTCGAAACGGTTATCTACAGTAGTCAAATTGACTGCAAGTTCGGTGAGTTGTTGTTTTTATATAAACTTGGAAACAAAAAGTACTAGTCAGTCTTATCAGTAATTGAATTAATTCAAATGCCCCATTAAATCATCTGTAACCAATACATATTAATATTGATTGGTCAAGGAGTTCCATATGTTATTTAGCAGATGGATGTTATTATGGCCACATGCAATTTATAAACAATCAGCTGCAATGGCCATGTTTGTAACGATTATTTTGACTAGATGACATCAAAATAATCGGAGATGCATGTAAACCAAACATTAATACGATCGTAACCCACAGCAACGTCATTCCTAAAAATCAGAACCAGGCCTTTCATTTTCCCCTTTACCTGAAATGATTTTGTCCCAATAGATCAAGTGTAAAATTGAAAATGGTGAATGAAAGGATATGGAGTAAATGCAAATGAGACAAAGTCTCTACAAATACATGGTAAAAACAAGCAAAGGAACAACGCTTTTATTGTTGTTCTTCACCTTGAAGTCACCATGAGGCCTTCAACAATGAGCTTTGCTCATACCTCATAGTAAGTTCAAGACGGCCGCTAGCATCGGTTTGGGCGGAATTCTTTGCTATTTGTCGAGCAAAGCTACATCCATGTTTTGATCATGGGGGCGGGATTGTCAACAAACTTTAATTAAACTGGCAAAGTGCTCTACAATCGCTGTCATCTGCCCGACAAAAGCGAATATATCTGATCATATCTATGCTTTCTCATAGAAAACAGTCTGATACTTTTGGTGAAGAATAGCCGGTAAATCTTAAAAAGATAAATTAAGTAATAAAAACACACTAAACTTTATTAATTTTTCGCTTTCGATACTAATAAACTTATTTAATCTATTTCAGTACTGTTTTACTTAAATTGAAATCATATGCACTCTTCATTTTTAATGCTAAAGATTGTAAAAAAGTGTAACAGTAATTAGGAAATACTAAAATGCCAAAGTTGCATAATGAACAGTAAATTTCGTTATGCTGTACATGCGTTTCAAGGAGTAACATCTAATCAGCAGCATTAGAATCAATTATATGGGAAGCCATAATCCAAAAGTAGTCCATAAAGAAGTACTCATTACTGAAAAATATCGAAATAGGAGGCCACATCTGGTACCAAGGCAAGGACATCCACCGAGTGCTATACAAAGAATGAAGCCTCAGTATTTTAAGGGGTTAGAATTTTGACAAACAGTAAATTTCTTTAAAACACAAGGTAAATTTTTCATGTCACAAAAATATGACTATTGAGCTGGTGAAACCCCTCGGGAAAAATGGGGGTTAAAAATTAAAAAAAAAATGCCGAACATAATAATTATCAAGAGCCAAGGTCGTCCATGAGGCAAAAGGACAAAGCAGTTGGAAACCACCTATAAAATTGTCGACCGCAATGTTTCTAACTTGGTACAGGCATTTCAAAAGAACAGGTGTCTTTTAAATCGGTTTAATGGCGCGCCAAACCTCCCCTTCCATTGCGGTGGTGTCTGTTAGCATCTCAACAGCAATTGCTATTGACAGGTACTTAATTAAAATGAGGTTGTAAAAGATATGTTAGGTGACTGATTGGTAAATTCCATTTTCTAAAACTAAGACAAAACCGTAAAATGGTGATATATTGATGTTGTATTACTGCCAAAGAGCAATTTCGATTACAAAAAAAAAATGCGTTTGAACATGAATGTAAATATCATTAAATGATTTTTATGCTAACTAGATACATAGTTTACTGAATGGCGATGTTCCATTAGCGCCATAATATGGTGTTTACATATCTCAACTTGTTCGATATGCTCGAGTATGTAATAACGTTTGCGATTTTAATGAACGGAATCTTTTCATAACTGAATAAAGGGCTAGGCCGAGCGCAGCATGATACGACCGCAGCATGTCGAATACTGAAATTTGAACAAGTGTAATTCAAAATGAGTGAGGACACAGTAAAGAGCTTGATACAGTAATTAAATGGACACAATAAAGAGCTTGAATCAGTTGCAAGTTTGGCCACTTTTGCCCCTCTAGCTCGGAAACGGGAAAAGCTATGCCAAATTTGTTGACTTACTACTGAAAGCTAATATCAAGAAGAATCCAAAGAAAAAAATCCCATCGAAATCCGATGAATAATAAGGATTTCACATATTTCGAAAATATGCAATTTTGGCCCCTTTGACCCCTTGTAGCTCGGAAACGGTAAGAGCTACGCAAAATCCGTTGATATACTACTGAAAGCTTATATCAAGAGGAATTCAAGGAAAAAATCCCATCGAAATCCGATGAAAAATAAAGATTTCACATATTTAGAAAATTTGCAATTTTTGCCCTTTTCACCCCTTGTAGCTCGGAAACGGTAAGAGCTACGCAAAATCCGTTGGCATATTAGTGAAAGCTTATATCAAGAGGAATTCAAAGAAAAAAATCCCATCGAAATCCGATGAAAAATAAAAATTTCAGGTAATCAGCGAATTTGCAATTTTGCCCCGTTCGACCCCTCATAGCTTGGAAACGAAACAAGTTACCAACAAAATAATAGTTGAGCGCTATATTAATTTTTCATAAGGAATCTAATAAAAAAAAAACTGGATCATAATCGGACAAAAAATGAAAAAAAAATAGATTTTTGAGATTTCCCCCCTTTTGGGACCCATTTATCTCATTAACGGTACATGTGACATGAAATCCGTTGCATACTGCCGATTAGAAATTTCCTTAGGAACACACTGAAAGAAACCCCATCAAAATCCGATAAATAATAAATATTCTACAGCCAAATATATGAAAACACCTAATTTGGCCCTTTTTGGCCCTTTAAAAAAAAACGGGTGGGGCCACAATACCCAAAACCTATCCAAACCTTCCTTTTGTAACAAGGGACATTATGTTAAAGTTTCATAAGGATTGTTCAACTAGAACTGAAGTTATCGCACGGAAACGAAGAGTCTACAGACGCCGACGACGCTGACGACGACGCCAACGACGCCAGTATCATACCAATGTACGACCTCAAAAATTTTTTTGCGGTCGTATAAAAACTATTACATCAGGGTTTTCTTTATCATAAACTAGTTAAAACCTTTACTAAATTTTATCATCGATATAAAGACTAAGTTCATAAATACAATGCAACCTGTAAACATCTAATCAAGGCTGGTATTTCCCATCCCTTATTTTACGGTAATGTTTTAAATAAGAGTTTAAAAAATACTTAAACTAGCCTAACAAAATTATAAAACCTTTCAATCGTCTAATTCATAAGGGTTATAATTGCGGTATTGTCGTCAAGTCATTGCGTATGGCCTTCTTTCGGATTGACATTGATTTTTTTGATAGGGTCTTTGCATTTTAACTAAACACATCCTAAATTTCTACAATCTGTATTGCATGGACACGGGTTTTGTATTCCGATATATGCATGAAATCATTATGCTAAACTCCTCACAGGAAGGGATCTTATACTGAGGGTACATAACTTAATTTGTCAGTTGGCAATGGGTCTGGAGCCTGCATGTCAGTTAACTGCTAGTAGTCTCTTGTGATTTCATGTTTATTTCCGTATAGTTGCATTTTTCACAATTGACTCAGTCCTGTTGCCAACTTAATTTTACTGTTGTTACGATTGTTTTTTTATTTATCACACTGGCTATAGGGGGAAGGTTTGGGCCCAATAAAACTAGTTTAACCCAACCGCAGCAGGTTTGCGCCTGTCCTAAGTCAGGAAATTTATAAAGCCTTTGTGTGTCTTGTCTGGTTTCTAGTTAGTTTACTTTATGTCTATAGGAGTCTAGGATGATGTTTATTTCACTGACCTTGATTACTCTTTATTTAGGGGCCGACTCCGACCTGCCGTTGGGTGTGTGGTTTCCTCGCCGTTCATTTAAAGATCTTATGGTGGCTTTGAGTTGGCTCTTTGACACATTCCCTTCTTTTTTCTACAATATATAAGTTGCAAAGTTTTTTTGTCATAAGTAATCATTTCCGGGGTAAATATTACATTGCTTGTTGGTATATATAAAGCTATATAGGTTAATATAAATATTGCTTTGCAGATTGATATTGATCGGTATAATTTTTTAGCATGAAAGGGTTTTGTGTTGATCATGCAGCCTGCAACACGTTTTAAATAATACATGAATGTTTAATGCGAAATAACTCTACTTTGAAATTCTCTTTATATTTGTCTCCCCTAGCATAGACCTTTAGGTTTGGGGATATATAGGAATCACCATGTCTGTCCGTCTGTCTGTCTGTCCCCTTTCGTGTCCGGAGCAGAACTTTTGTACCGTAGCACCTAGGATTATCTTGGTGTGTGGATGCATTATGGGAAGACGATGTGTCGCGTCCCAAATTTAGGTCACTGTGACCTTGACTTTGACCTTTGACCGTTATGATAGTAAAACCATGTGCATTTCGTGTCCGGAGCAGAACTTGTGTACCGTAGCAACTAGGATTATCAAACTTGGTGTGTGGATGCATCATGGGAAGACCATGTGCCGCGTACCAAATTTAGGTCACTGTGACCTTGACTTTGACCTTTGACCTTTATGAAAGAATAGCCGTGTCCGGAGCAGAACTTTTGTACGATGTGTCGAGTACCAAATTTAGGTCACTGTGACCTTGACTTTGACCTTTGACCTTTATGATAGAATAGCCGTGTCCAGAGCAGAACTTTTGTACCGTAGCACCTAGGATTATCAAACTTGGTGTGTGGATGCATCATGGGAAGTCGATGTGTCGCGTATCAAAGTTAGGTCACTGTGACCTTGACTTTGACCTTTGACCTTTATGATAGTAAATTCTTGCTCGTTTTGTGTCGAAAGCTTGGTTAAATCAGCTTTGTATCCACCGAATTCTATATTATTTTAAATGAAGTACCAGATATGAACTGATTGGAATAAAACCTGTAATTTCAGTCATGACAGGCTTTATTTCTGTTAGATTTACTTTCCAATTACCATGTGGCTGAAGGTCAAATTTCAAAATGACATGCCTTGGTACTCAAATGCAGTTGCGGGGGTATTAGACGACAGCTCTAGTTATATTTAAAAAATATTTTTTTATTCATAAAACGAAAAATAAACTACTTCAAACCTAAATTGACTTTATAAGAGCCCATTCTACAGCTTAAGCAGCCAAAGGAGTGCATCGTTGTCAAAGTCTTTCGGGTAAATTGAGTCCGAAATGTATACCATGCAGTTCTGTGGTAGCTCATTAATGACTTTGAAACTAATTCAAATCGCGTCAAATACAGCAAATAATAACATGCTTGTAGCTGTCGTTATCTACCCGAAATGTTTGACAGATGGAAGAAGTCCCTTATTATCTAAAAATAATGGATTTAAGTAATACTGTCAAAAAAAAAAAATAAAATAAATAAATAGTTTTTTTATGATATGAAAGTTTGATCATATAAATGATCGCTGGGGGTAGTGGAATTTTAAATACCTTCAGATATCTACACAATAAGATTTTATTGTGGTATTTACGCATGTTAACTCTTAAATTTCAGGATTATTGACTCAGTTGTTAAATTGATTTGTAGTGTGAATTGCGGCATCGGTAATCCTTTTGGTCCCTTCTGTCACTTAACACTACCATTTTATTCAAATCTAAGATTTGTCTATTTTGCAAGGTATAAATTCACATATGAAACATGTTCTTGTTATTAAAGAAAATAACACCAAATATTTGCATTAGAAATAATAATTACAATGTAATTGCAACGAAAAATAAACAGAACAGTTATTCTTCTTGATGCTGAAATTTGCTGACAATTTTAAATCGTATATCAATGTCAAATTAGATTAAAAAATAATGATATTCTTACATTTTTAAAGCAGAGTATTTGGTGACACATTTTTTGTTCTACTTCTGCAGTTGCAATACGACACTGCCACAAAAAGTAATCATTTGAAAAGCACGAAGTTACCACCTCTTTTTGGAAATAAACAGTGTACTCACACTGAAATTGTCAATGTTTCTATGGCTGGTCCGGTCAACTCCGTGTCTCAAAAACTGTTTTACTCTGCTTTAAACGCACAAAGGGAACAATATACAGTGAAGGAAACAGCAAAAACTATTGTCCCGAGGTGATGGAAATGACTTGTGAACTGTTGCCTGAGGCCAGAGGCCGAAGGCAACAGTTTGCATCATCGAGGGACAATAGTTTTGCTATTTCCTGAAACGGGGCATGAAATAACTGTTTTATCAACTTATAGAAACACAATAAAAAAATCTTGCCTACAAAAAAATTTCTACACCCGACGTCACCGGTAAGATTTGAAGTGACGTTGCACTGCGCAATCATTTTGCCCTTCAGGTAACAGCAAAACTATTGTCCCGAGGTGATGGAAATTACTTGTGAACTGTTGCCTGAGGCCAGGTTCAATGTTTCTATGACTGGTCCGGTCAACTCTGTGTCTCAAAAACTGTTATACTCTGCTTTAAACGCACAAAGGGAACAAACAGTGATATAACTAGTACGTTTACGCGGATTAAATGTTGTAATTAACAATACTTAACTTT
This sequence comes from Modiolus philippinarum, assembly GCA_002080025.1. Taxonomy (NCBI): domain Eukaryota; kingdom Metazoa; phylum Mollusca; class Bivalvia; order Mytilida; family Modiolidae; genus Modiolus; species Modiolus philippinarum. The sequence continues at coordinate 25,413 of MJUU01045521.1, forward strand.
TTTTATCAAACCAATTTACAAAGGTATAGAGGATACATTTGACCAGGTTCGCAAAATGCACTTTATAGCTAAATATTAAGACCAAATATTTATTGCTTAAAAGGCTAGATAATGATTCACCAGTCCGATACGAATTTAATAACTTAATAAAAATGAACTGGCCAAATCCGACCCAGCCAAAACGATAACTTTATTTCGGGTTAAGAAAATTAATTCCCAAGGCGTCGATGCCATACGATAAAAATGTTAACATTTTAATTTATTAACAAGCCCAATACAAATTTAATAGGTTATACAAGTTAACTGGCAGGATCTGACCCAACCAAACGACAATTTTACTTCGAGTTAAAAAGGAATTAAATAAATGCGTCAATGTCATACGATAAAAAAAATTTTAGTCGTATTTGTACAGCACAACAAAACCCCTTTCTAAGCTTCTAACTTATTGCAGTCAAAGATGGCCTAAACATATACAGTGATATAGTATTCCAACAAGTGGAGTGAATCAGATGTGGATTCTCAAAACTCAAAAGACGTATGTATTAGAATGGCCATCTTCAAATGAACTAAGCCACTGCAACAGAGTTAAAACATTCGATTTTTCTACATTCAATACTACTCTCCCACATTTACATTCACAGTTGATTCGTTGCTGTCGAGCGTGTAGTTTGTACAGCGATTTTTTTAACAGAGCAAAAGACTGTCCCACAAGCTGCTTAGTCAGGGACTTGTTCAACCATTGTTAATTTCATCCCACAAGAAATTCTATGGCCGTCACCATAGCATTATTGAAAGATATGACGTATGAGTATCCCAAATAAAAGCGGACATTTTCAGCTAGATTCACGTCTTCCCAGAATTGTCTACCGATTTTGGCATTTTCCTAGATTGACTCACTTACAGTGTGATGGGCGCTGTTTACAGAACAGGACATGCTTACCCTTCTTGAGCACCTGATGTCACTCTTAGTTTTACTGTTGTTCACATTAACAGTACCTTGTTTTTTTAAATGTTATGTTTTCTATTTCTGTGCTTTGTATCTATCTAACGTCATTGTTTTCTTGTCTAACGTCTTGTTTTCTGTGTCCTCGCTTTGGCCATGTCTTTGAACTTCGTTTTTTTGTGAATTTCTTCAGTATTCTACTGCCATTGTTTCCCACATGATAAGCTTAAGTCATTATTCCGCGATTTAATACATCAGTCTTTCTGTACTAAAAACGGTGAGAGAAGATATTTATATTAAGATGCGGCCTATTTTGTTTAACATCACACTAATTCACACAAAAAGTATACAGAGGAGGATGCCATCGCAATGCATTAATTTTTTACTGATAACATATTTGTAGAATTTGAAGGACAAGTTTTCCAGCGGACAATAGGGATACCTACGGTTACTTATTGTGTGCTACTTTTAGCAGATGTGTTTCTTTATTCGAATGAAGCCAGTTTCATACCAGGGGTGGTTCCAAAAAAAGAAAATAAGCTAGCCAAGTCCTTTAATTTCCGTTATATAGATGATGTTCTTTCATTAAAAAATCCTAACTAAAAGGGTAACCTTCATCTTACATACCCAAATGAACTCGAAATTTAAGAGACAACCAATACACCATCATCAGCTTCACACCTGGACCTATACTTCTACACTGACAACTCTGGTCACGTCTGAAAACAAAACTTGTGATAAATTAAACTTTCAATAGTGAACTTCCCGTTTTTTGTCATGCCTGCAGTTTGAGCAGCGATTATGTCAACAGAGCAAAATTACTGTCACACCCCCCCCCCAAAAGGAAAAAAAAACAAGGTATGTGCAGTCACTGTTGCATTGGTCAGTACAGAAGTTTTATGGTCGTCACAATGATTTGACAGACCTTTTTAATGTTTCTATTTCACAGATGAGAATAGATGTCTTTGGGTAGATCCTGGTTTATAACCGAACTGACAAACACCGACTGTGACAAAACTGGACTTTTCACTGGCAGTGTGACTGGTACCACGCCTAGAGCAGATCATGCTACCCTACCGGAGCACTTGATGATTTTTCAAGTTTTTGTAGGGGTGCTAGTGATTTAGTTTTGTGGCTTTCTTATTTATTTCTTTTATTTATTTGTTTTGTCTATGTCATGTTGCCTCAATTCGCATTAGATATGAATTGCCGTGATTTTGGAATCACCCTTTCCATTTTTTTGCTTCGGTATTCGTTTGCCGATGTATTCCATATACTAGTACATCTATCTGTCGACTCATTGGTAACTGTTCAATACAAGCATCGCTTAAAAATATTGGCTGACATTGTCATAACGAAAACCTATATTTCAATTGAAATTTCATATGTAAGAAGGCTTGATATCATAGTCAACGGAAATTATGTCCTTAGCTAGCTGTCAGTAACCGGACAGTACCTGTGTGTATTGTCTTCATGTTTTATGTACTTCATTGTAAGGGTACCCGTCTTGATAAGTTGGACTTTTTTCTAGTTTGATTTTTATTGTGAGTCTTTTTGTGTATTTATGTTAGCCATTCACCACACATAGGGGGAGGGTTTGGATCCAAGAAAACGAGTTTAACCCCACCGCAATTTTTGCGCCTGTCCCAAGTCAGGAATATGTTGGTCATTGGCTTGTCCTTGTCTTCTTATAAAATTTTAGTTTCTTGATATTTGGGTTATTGGATGNGGCCATTTAGGGCTTGCTATTTGGTGTGAGGTTCTTCACTGTGTTGAAGACCGTACGGTGACCCCTAGATGCTTGTTTTGGGTCGTTTTAACCAGGATATGGGATGTTGTTTCCTTGACATTTACCCCATTTCCTTCCTTTTCTATATTACACATCCCAGTCTTTACACAACTGGTTACTACAGACGGCATAAAACTGTTTTTAGCCTGTTTTTATGCCCTGCAGTTAATTCTGGGGCATATTGTTTTACCACTGTCCGTCCATCTGTCCGTGCAACTCCTCCTACATTTTTTATGCTAGAATTTTTTCTTTATTTCGCTTAACATTTGCACATATATTGAAGATGTGCGTGTGTTAAGGAATTTGATTTTGGTTTGTTTTTGTCAAAAATATTCATTGTTGAACTTGGTCGTTTTTGGTGATTTTTCATAGAGGGTACATACAAAAATGTAGTTCTCCGCGCAACTCCCCGTAGTGATTCCAGGAAGTTTTGATTTTGCGGATCATTTTTACCAATATTGAAGATGTGCATATGATAAGGAATTTGATTTTGGTTTATTTTTATTAAAAATATTCATTGTTGAACTTAGTCATTTTTTTTGGTGATTTTGTATTAGAGGGTACATAGTTTGTCCGCGCAACTCCTTCCACATTTTTGATGCTAGGAAGTTTTTGTTTTTGCAGATCGTTTGTACCTATATCATGTATATTGAAGATGTGCATGTGCTAACGATTTTAATTTTGGTTATTTTGTCAAAAATATACATTGTTCAACTTAGTCATTTTTAGTCATTTTTTGGTGATTTCGTAATATAGGGTACATAGTTTGTCAGCACAACTCCTCCTACAGTTTTGTTGCTAGAAAGTTTTTATTTCGCTGAAAATTTGTATGTATATTGAAAATGTGTTTGTGGAATGGATTTTGATTTTGATGCATTTTTGGAAAAAAATGTACATTGTTCAACTTAGTCATTTTTAGGATGAATTATTAGTAGAGGGTACACAGATTGTCTGCACAACTCCTCCTACAGTTTTGATGGTGGGAAGCTTTTATTGTGCATTTCATTTGTATCTTTTACTGAAGATGTGCATGAGGTATTTATTAGGGTCTCGGTTCATTTTTTTTTATATGCATTGTTAAACTATTAAATTTTTTTGGTGATTTAGTAATAGAGGGTGAATAGTTTATCTGTGCAACTCCTATTGTAAGATGCGTTTAGCGAGGGCATAATATGTGTCTAACAGACACAAATATCATTCCTAAGAAATCCCAATTTGATTCAACCTTGCTCGGGGGAATTTCATTCTCTGGATTTTTCTTATGTAATCGCACAAGCGTATTTGGATTCGACCCAATACAACTGTCTGTGGACATAATACACGATTTAAATTGATAACCTATATCATATATATAGATTACACCACAAGATTTCGTTCATTACCATATTTTATCCACTAGAGATAGTTAAATTTTAAAATTTTAATTGCGAGGCTTGCCGAGCATTTTAAAATTTTTAAATTTAACTATCGAGAGTGGATAAAATA
>MJUU01045521.1:34270-47610 GCA_002080025.1 Modiolus philippinarum
GGGGGGTATAAAAATAAAAAATAAAAATAAAAAGTCATATCGGTAAAAGATAAACATAGGATGATAATTTAGCTATGTAAACGACAGATATTCGGTCTAGATATTGACATTCTTGCTGGAAAACTCTTTTCTAAGGGACAATCTAGGGATAATTTTGACTAAGACTAGTTCTAACTAGCAGTTTATGAAAACATCTTTGAATATGTTTTTCATAATGTCCTTTGTTAAATGTTCCCTGCTTCAGTTGGTGGCCATCTTGGATGAGGTATCGACCTGCCAGATACCTAATTTGAAGGGACCATCTTACGACGTTTGTGGCCAAGTTTGGTTCCATTTGGCCAATTAGTTACAGAGGAGAAGATCTCTAAATATCTATCTTTTCCTTAGGGTCCATGTTTAAACTAAGAACCCCGTTGGCAGCAATCTTGGATATGGTGCAAAGCTGAAAAACTTTATTTTTGACAGGGAATCACCCAAGGACTGTCGTGGCCAAGTTTGGCTCCAATTGACCCATAAGTTTCAAAGATCTGAAAGTGTTCTCCCATAGGACCCAATGTTCATTTATGTCCCTCCCAGATGGCCATCTTGGATTCAAAGCGGACCTGAAATACTCTTTTTTAGATGGGACCAAACAAAGGACTATTGTGGCCAAGTTTGGTTCAAATTGGCCCAGTAGTTTCAGAGATGATCTCTAAATGCGTTTTCACTTACGGCCCAATATTCAACTACTGTGAAAGTACTATTGTTCGTGGGGTTCTAATTTTCGTGGATTTCGGGGTTCGCTCAAACCACGAATTAGGTTCCCAATGAAAAACAAGTTTCCTTAAGACTTTAATGCATAAAATTCGAAACCACGAATTTAAGTACTCACGAAATAGTGATATTTATGATATCCACGAAAATTAATGTCCACGAATAAAAGTACTTCCACAGTATGTTCCTCTTTGACCACCACATTTGATTTAGTGCGGATCTGAAATACACTTTTTTATACATTGTATCACAAAATGACTATGGTGGCCAAGTTTTGTTAAAATTGTCGAGAAGTTGCAGAGGAGAAGATCTCTGAATGTATTTTCCATGGGGCTCAATGTTCAACTATGTTATTTACTGGCGGCCATAATGGATTTAGTGCGGACGTGAAAAACACTATTTATACAGGGTATCTCCAAAGAACTATTGTGGTCAAGTTTGGTTCAAATTGGCATAGTAGTTTAAGAGTAAAGATCTCTGAATATGTTTTTCCTTAGGGCCCATCACTGTCGGTCATAATGGAATTAGTGTGGACATGAAATATACTATTTTACAAAGGACTTTTGTGGCCATGTTTGGTTTCAATTGGCCAAGTTGTTTCATAGAAGATCTTTGAATGATAAGGACCATAAGGACCAATGTTCAACTATGTTCCTCGCTGGAGGCCAACTTAGATTTACTGCGGACCTGGAATTCACTTTTTATACAGGATTATGGTAGCCAATTTTGGTTAAAATTGACCTAGTAGTTTCAGAGAAAAGGATCTCTGAATGTATTTTCTATAGAGCCCAATTTTCAACTATGCTATTCACTGGCGGCCATATAGGATTTAGGGATTTAGTGTGGAAATGAAATACTCTATTTTTATATGGACAAAGGACTTTTGTGGCCATGTTTGATTTCAATGTTCCAAGTATTTTCAGAGAAAAAGATTTCTGAATGTGCTTCCCATCGGGACCTTTGTTCAACTACGTTCATCACTGGAGGCTATCTTGCATTTAGTGCAGACTTGATATACACTATTTATACAACATATCACAAAAGGACTATTGTTGCGATGTTTGGTTCAAATGGGCCTAGTAGTTTCAGAGGAGATGATCTCTGAATGCGTTTTCCATAGGACCCAATATTCAACTATGTTATTTGCTGGCCGCCATCACGGATTTAGTATGGACATCAATTACATTATTTTTATAGGGACATGTTTCTTTTCAATTTGCCAAGTAGCTTCAGAGAAGTAGATCCCTAAATGTGCTTCCCAGAATGAAGTATGTTCAACTATATACATATCTGGAGGCCATCTTGTATTAAGTGTGGACCTCTAATACACTTTTACAGGGCATCACCAAAGGACTTTTGTCGCCAAGTTTGGTTTAAATTTGCAAAGAATATTTCTGAATGTGTTTCCTATAGGGAACAATGTTCAACTATGTTCCTTGCTGGCAGCCATCTTGGACAGTGTGCGAACCTGAAATACACTATTTTTTACAAGAGACCACAAAAGAACTATTGTGACCAGGTTACAATAGGCAAAGTTGTTCCAGAGAAGAAGATCTTCAATTGTTTTCCCATAGAGTCCAATGTTAAACTTTGTTACCTGCTGGGGGTAATCTGCCAGATACCTTTTTTGGATAGGTCCATGTAAGGACCATTGTGGCTAAAGTTGGTTTTAATTGGATTAGTAGTTTCTGAGGTGATCTTTGTAATTTCCATAGGGTCCAATGTTAAAACTATGTCCCCCGATGGCGGCTATCTTGAATGAGGTAAGGGCCTAGTGGATACATTTTTTGGATGGTTAAGTTTGGTTATAATAGGACTCACTGGTACTTTCTAAGAAGAAGATCTTATAATGTATTTTCCATACGGTCCAATGTTAAAACTGTTCCCCGCTTGCGGTCATCTTGGATGAGGTACGAACCTGCCAGATACGTTTTTGGATGGGACCAAATAAGGACCATTTTGGCTGAGTTTGATTTCAATTGAAAAAGTAGTTTCTGGGAAGATCTTTGAATGTCTTTTCCATAGAGTACAATGTTGAAACTATGTTCCCAATGGCGGCCATCTTAGATGAAGTACGGAGCTGCCAGATACCATTGTGGATAGGACCATCTAAGGACCATTGTGGTTAAGTTTGGTTTTAATTGGACTAGCAGTTTCTGATATTCCATAGGGTCCAATGTTAAAACCATGTTCTCCACTTACGGACCTGTTGGATATCTTTTCTGCAAGAGACCATCTAAAGACTATTACTAAGCTTGGTTCTAACTTGACTGGTAGTCTCTGAGAAGAAGACCTTTGAATAATTTTCCATTAGGGTCCAATGTTAAAACTATGTTCCCCGCTGGCGGCCATCTTGGATGAGATACCGACCTGCAGAATACCTTTTTTCGATAAATCCTTCTAAGGACGATTGTGGCTAAAATTGATTTTAAATGGCCTAGTAGTTTCTTAGATCTTGGAATGTATTTTCCATAGGGTCCAATATTAAAACTATGTTCCCCGCTGGCAGTCATATTGAATGAGGTAAGGACCTGCTGGATACATTTTTTTGGATGGGACCATCTAAGGAACGTTGTATCTTAGTTTGATAATAATTGGACTGGTACTTTCTCAGATCTTTGAACGTATTTTCCATAGGGTTCAATGTTAAAACTATGTTCCACGTTGGCGGCCATCTTGAATGAGATAAGGGCCTAGTAGACACATTTTTGGATGGGACCATTGTATCTTAGTTTGGTTATAATTGAACTGGTACTTTTTTGAGATCTTTGAATGTATTTTCAATAGGGTACAATGATAACATTATGTTCCCCGCTAGCGGCCATCTTGAATAAGGTACATACCTGTTTGATACATTTTAGAACGGGACCATCTAAGGACTATTGTATCTAAGTTTGGTTATAATTGGATTGGTACTTTATGAGAAATTTTGAATGTATCTTCCATAGGGTCCAATGTTAAAACTGTGTTCCCCGCTGGTGGCCATCTTTGATGAGGTACGGACCTGCCGGAAACCTTTTTTGGATGGGACCAACTAAGGACTATTTTGGCTAAGTTTGGTTTCAATTGGAATAGTAGTTTCTGGAAAGAAGATCTTTGAATGTCTTCTCCATAGAGTACAATGATGAAAGTATGTTCCCCGCTGGCGGCCATCTTGGATGAGGTACGGAGCTGCGGGATACCTTTTTGGATGGGACCATCTAAGGACCATTGTATCTAAGTTTGGTTATAATTGGACTGGTAATTTCTGAGAAGATCTGTGAATGTATTTTCCATAGGGTCCAATGTTAATACTATGTTCCCCGCTGGCGACCATCTTGGATGAGGTACGGACCTGCCGGATACAATTTTTAAAGGAGACCACCAAAGGACTAATGTGACAAAGTTTGGTTTGGACTAGCAGTTCCTGAGAAGATCTTGGATGAGGTACGGACTATGTTCCCCGCTTGTGGCCATGCTGGATGAGTTACGGACCTACCCGATACAATTCTTAAAGTGGCCCTACCAAGGACTATTGTGACTAAGTTTTGTTCCAATTGACCCAATGGTTTCAGAGGAGAAATCTTTGAATGTCTTTTCCATATAGTCCAATGTTAAAACTATGTTCCCCGCTGGCGGATATCTTGGATGAGGTACGGACCTGATACTTGTTTTGGATAAGACCATCTAAGGACAATTGTTACTTAGTTTGGTTATAATTAGACTGGTACTTTCTGAGATCTGTGACTGATATTTCCAAACGGTCAAATGTTAAAACTATGTTCTCAACTGGTGGCCATGTTGGATGAGGTACCGACCTGCAGGATACAATTTTCAAAGGGGATACCCAAGGACTATTGTGACAAAGTTTGGTTTGGACTAGTAGTTCCTGAGATCTTGGATGCGGTGCGGACCTGCCTGATACCTTTTCTGAAGGGACCATCTAAGGGCACTTGTGACTAGGTTTGCTTATAACTGGACTAAACTTTCTGAGAAGATCTTTGAATGTATTTTCCATGTTAATACTATGTTCCCCACTGGCGACCATCTTGGATGAGGTACGGACCTGCCGGATACAATTATTAAAGGAGATCACCCATGGACTAGTGTGCCCAAGTTTGGTTTGGACTAGCAGTTCCTGAGAATATCTTGGATGAGGTACAGACCTGCCAGATACCTTTTTTGAAGGGACCATCTATGGACCCTTGTGACTAAGTTTGCTTATAAATGGACTAGTACTTTCTGAGAAGATCTTTGAACGTATTTTCCACAGGGTCCAATGTTAATACTATGTTCGACGCTGCCAGCCATCTTGAAAGAGGTACGGGTTTAAAGGGGTCTTCCCAATGACTATCGTGACCAAGTTTGGTTCAAATTGGCCCAGTGGTTTTAGAGTCGAAATCTTTTAAATGTCTTTTCCATAGGGTCCAATGTTAAAACTATGTTCCCCGTTGGTAGCCAACTTGGATGAGGTACGGACCTGCCGAATACAATTTTTAAAGGGTACCACCCAAGGACTATTGTGACCAAGTTTGGTTCCAATTGGCCTAGTGGTTTCAGTGGCGATGATCTTTAAATGAAAAGTTTACAAAGGACGGATGGATGCTGGACACCAGGTGATGGCAAAAGCTCATCCTGGCATAGGAGATGAATTATACACACTATTTTGACAGAGGGCCATTCCCATGGACTATTGTAGCCAAGTTTGCTTCAATTTGGCCAAGTTAATTCAGAGAATAAGATCTGAATGTGTTATCTCATGGGATTCAACATCAAACTATGTTCTTTGCTGATGGCTATCTTGCATTCAGTGCAGATAAAAAAATATTCTACAAGGGGCCTCCCATAGACTGTGGCCAATTTTCCACCCATTTTCCAGTAGATTAAGAGAAAAAGATCTTTTAATGAAAAGTTTACGGTGGAAGACAGACCAAAAGTAAAGAAAAAAAGTCACCATGCTTATAGCCCAGTGAGCTAAAAAATAAGGTTTTTGAAATTTTCCCCTTTTGAGCCCTATTTTGCTAATGACGGGTAACTATGACATGAAATCTGCTGACACATCTCAGAGTGAAAATTTTCTCTGAAGTACACTGAGAGAAACCCATTCAAATTTGATATATAATTCTACATCAAAATATATAAAAGCAATCAATTGCACAGGTCACAATACCTAAAAGCAATCAGTCTTCATTTTGTGACAAGGAACATTGTGTTAAAATTGATTGGTCCGCCACAATTTACATTATTGCACGGAAAAGAATTGTCTACAGGCACCCATACTACCACTGATGCCGACAACACTGCCACCAGTATCATACCAATATATGACCTCAAAATTTGGCGGTCATATAAAAACTAACGAAAATATGAATGTATTACATGGATAAGGTGAACGTTTTATTTAAGGGAATTAAAACTAGAGGCTCGCATGAACCTGTATCGCTCACCTGGTGACTGGTTTTAATCATTGTCACCAAAAGACCATCCATTCATACTATAAATCAGTTCACCGGATGTTACATTTACATTCTTGAATGAGGTACAAACTAAAAATCACAAACTTTGGAAGGGATCTCCCAAAGACAATTGTAACTAAGTTTGGTTCCAATTGACTCAGTAGGTTCAGAGGAGAAAACATTTGAATGCATTTCCCATAGAGTCCCTATGTTAAACTATGTTCCCTGCTGGCGGCCATCTTGAATGAGGTATGAACATAAATAACCACAAACTTTGAAGAGAAACATCTAAAGACTATTGTAACCAAGTTTGGTTCCAATTGGCTCAGTGGGTTAAGAGGAGAAGACATTTGAATGCATGTCCCAGAGGGTCCCTATGTTAAACTGTGCTCCACGCTGGCAGCCATCTTGGACGAGGTACGAACGTAAATATCACAAACTTTAAAGGGGGACCTCCAAAGGACTATTGTGACCAAGTTTGGTTCAGTTTGACTTGGTAGTTTCAGAGAAGATCTCTGAATACATTTCCCATAGGGTCCTGTGTTAAACTATATCTCGTGCTGGTGACCATCTTTGATAAAGTATGAACATAAAAATCACAAACTTTAAAGGGGACCATCCAAAGACTACTGCGACAAAATTTGGTCCCCATTGGCTCAGTGGTTTCAGAGGAGAAGATCTTTGAATGCAGTTCCCATAGGGTCCTATGTTAAACTATCTTCCCAGCTGGCGGCCATCTTGGATGAGATGCGAACCTGCTGGACATATGTAGAAATTGAAGTTATGGAAAACCTCAACACTTTTGCAATTCACATTAACCTTCATCTCAAACAGTTTTTGAAATGAAAGTAAAAACGTTAAAAAATTGTGAAAATTCAAAGACTAGAGGCTCAGAGACTAAACCTGTATCGCTCGCCTGACAAAACGCTTCTATGCCATGCATGACCAAAAATGATCATGTTTTATACCATGGGGTAGGGTGTTTAGGTATGTTCTTAATTAGCACCCGTGTGTTTTGTCTCATCCTATTGAAATGAGTAATTTTTGCAAAAGACCTTCTATACATTTAGTATAATTTGTTTTAATTGTTTTGAGAGAAGATGATGAGAACGGTTGTTTTCTCATACTGGGCTCTAATGTTATTTTATTTTGCACTTGATGCAACGTTTTTTGTCGGATTAAAATGAAATGTGCATATTTTGTAAAGCACCTTCAGTCATCATTCCTGTAAAGTTAGGTTGAATTTTCTTCTGTTATTTCAGAGGAGTAGATGAAAATGTGATTTTCCCATAGGGTCCTGTGTTAAACCACGTTCCGTGCTGGCCGCCATGTTTTTCATTGGATCGGAACGAAATGAGCAATCTTTGTTAAGGACCTTAAGTACATCATTCCTGTGAAGTTTGGTTCAATTTGCTTCAGCCTTTTCAGAGTAGAAGATGAAAATGTGATTTTTCCCGTAGGGTCGAATGTTAAACCTAAGTTCCGCGCTGGAGGCCATGTTTTTAATTGGATCAGAACAAAATGAGCAATCTTTGTAAAAAATCTTCCATACAACATTCCTGTAAAGTTTGGTTAAATTTGCTTCAGTGATTTCAGAGGAGTTGATGAAAATGTGATTTTCACATAGGGTCCTATGTCAAACCATGTTCTGTGCTGGTGTCCATGTTTTTCGTCGGATCGGAACTAAATGAGCCATCTTTGATAAGGACCTTAAGTACATCATTCCTGTAAAGTTTGGTTCAATTTTCTTAAGCCTTTTCAGAGCAGAAGATGAAAATGTGATTTTCCCATAGGGTCCAATGTTAAACCTAAGTTCCGCGCTGGCGGCCATGTTTTTTATCGGATCGGAATGAAATGAGCAATCTTTGTAAAGGACCTTCTATACATAATTCCTGTAAAGTTTGGTTGAATTTGCTTAAGTGGTTTAAGAGGAGAAGATGAATATGTGAAAAGTTTAACGGACGGACGGACGACGGACGCCAAGTGATGGCAATAGCTAACACTGACCCTGCGGGTCAGGTGAACTTACAAAATGAGCAATCTTTGTAAAGGACCTTAGTACATCAGTCCTATAAATTCGCTGCAGCGGTTTCAGGGGAGAAGATGAAAATGTGATTTTTCCATAATGTCCAATTTTAAACTATGTTCCTTGCTGGTAGCCATGTTTTCCATCTGATCAGAACGGAATGAGAAATCTTTGTAAAGGACCTTTAGTACATCATTCCTGTAAAGTTTAGTTGAATTTGCTTAGGAGGTTTTAAAGGAAAAGATGAAAATGTGATTCCCATAGGGTTCATTGTTAAACTTTGTTCCATGCCGCCAGCCATGTTTTTCATCAGATTTGAACAAAATGAGCAATCTTTGTAAAGGACCTTCCATTCATCATTCCTGTAGGGTTTGGTTGAATATTTGCTTAAGCTGTTTCAGAAGAGAAGATGAAAATGTGATTTTCCCATAGGGTCCAATATTAAACTATGTTCCGTGCTGGCGGCCATGTTTTTTATCGGATCGGAACAAAATGAGTAATCTTTGTTAAGGATCTTTAGTTCATCCTTCCTGTGAAGTTTGGTTGAATTTGCTTCAGTCGTTTCAGAGGAGAAGATGAAAATGTGATTTTCCCTGAGGGTCCAATGTTAATGTTCCGTGCTGGCCACCATGTTTTTTATCGGATCGGAACAAAATGAGCAATCTAAGTGGAGGACCTGCAGTACATCATTCCTGAAAAGTTTTGTTGAATTTGCTAAAGCGGTTTCAGAGGAAAAGATGAAAATGTGATTTTTCCCATTGGGTCCAATGTTAAACCCATGTTCCGCGCTTGCGGCCATGTTTTTTATTAGATCGGAATAAAATGAGCATTCATAGTGAAGGACGTCTAGTACATCATTCCTGTAAAGTTTTGTTGATTTGCTTCGGTGGTTTCAGAGGAAAAGATGAAAATGTGATTTTTCCCATTGGGTCAAATGTTAAACCTAAGTTCCACGCTGGCAGTCATGTTTTTTATCAGATCGGAACAAAATGAGCATTCTAAGTGGAGGACCTCTAGTACATCATTCCTGTTAAGTTTTGTAGAATTTGCTCCAGCGGTTCCAGAGGAAAAGATGACTAGAGGCTCAGAGACTGAGCCTGCATCGCTCACCTGACAAAATGCTTCTATGCCATGCATGACCAAACAAGAGGCTCTCAAGAGCCTGTATCGCTCACCTGGTCCTTGATTAAAATAGACATTTTATGTTAAAGAGCCAATATACATGTATATAATTAAACTATAGTTCCAATATGCCCAATTTGTTTAAGGGGAGAAGATCGCTGTAAGTGTTCCTCATTGGTTCCAATGTTAAACTATGTTCCCTGTCGGCAGCCATCTTGGATAAAGTGGGAACCTGAAAAAAAGGGGTCCACATAAAGACTATTGTGGCCAAGTTTGGTGCCAATTGGCTCAGTAGTTTCAGAGAAGATCTTTGAATGTGTTTTCCCCCGGGTCCAATGTTAAAACTATGTTTCCCGCTGGTGGCCATCTTGGATATTGCACAGACTGGAAAAACACATTTTTTGTAAGGGACCACCAAAGGACTATTGTGGCCAAGTTTGGTGCCAATTGGCTCAGTAGTTTCAGAGAAGAAGATCTTTGAATGTGTTTCCCATAGGGTCCAATGTTAAAACTATGTTTCCCGCTGGCGGCCATCATGGATATCACACAGACCTGAAAAACACCTTTTTCGTAAGGGACCATAAAAGGACTATTTTGGCCAAGTTTGGTGCCAATTGGCTTATTAGTTTCAGAGAAGAAGATCTTTGAATGTGTTTTCCCATAGGATCCAATGTTAAAACTATGTTTCCCGCTGGCGGCCATCTTTTATATCGCACGGATCTGAAAAACACCTTTTTTGTAGGGGACCACCCAAGGACTATTGTGGCCAAGTTTGGTTCCATTTGGCCCAGTAGTTTCAGAGGAGAAGATCTTTGAATGAAAAGTTTACGCCGGATGGACGACGGACGCAAAGTAATGGCAAAAGCTCACCCTGGCATTAGCCAGGTGAGCTAAAAAGATATATTTTACCAATGAGGTCTTATGTTAAGCTATGTTCTCCATTGGCACAAGTGTTTTTCGTCTGATCCTATTGAAATGAGTAATCTTTGCAAAGGACCTTCAGTACACCATTCCATCACAGTTTAATTAAATTTGTTTGAATAGTGTCAGAGAAGATAATGAAAAGTATAGTTTTCATATACCACCCTATGTTATGTTCTGCACTGGCGGCCATGTTTTTTGTCGGAACGGAACGAAATGAGCAATTATTGTTAAGGACCTTTCATACATCATTCTGGTAAAGTTTGGTTTAATTTGCTTCAGCCGTTTCAGAGCAGAAGATGAAAATGAGATTTTCCCATAGGGTCCAATGTTAAACCATGTTCCGTGCTGGCGGCCATGTTTTTTGTCCGATCGGAATGAAATGAGCAATCATTGTTAAGGACTTTAAGTACATCATTCCTGTAAAGTTTGGTTGAATTTGCTTCAGTGGTTTCAGAGCAAATATTTCCCATAGGGTCCAATGTTAAACCTAAGTTCTGCGCTGGCGGCCATGTTTTTTGTCGGATCAGTACAAAATGAGCAATCTTTGTAAATGACCTTCCATACATCATTGCTGTAAAGTTTGGTTGAATTTACTTCAGCCGTTTCAGAGCAGAAGATGAAAATGTGATTTTTCCCATAGGGTCCAATGTTAAACCTCAGTACTGCACTGGCGGCCATGTTTTTGTCAGATCAGAAGGAAATGAGCAACCATTGTTGAGGACCTTTAGTACATCATTCCTGTAAAGTTTGGTTGAATTTGCTTAAGCCGTTTCAGATCAGAAGATGAAAATGTGATTTTCCCATAGGGTCCAATGTTAAACCATGTTCTGTGCTGGCAACCATGTATTTTGTCAGATTGGAACGAATTGAGCAATCATTGTTAAGGACCTTTAGTACATCATTCTTATAAAGTTTGGTTGAATTTGCTTCAGTGGTTTCAGAGCAGATGATGAAAATGTGATTTTTCCCATAGGATCCAATGTTAAACCTAAGTTCCCGCTGGCGGCCATGTTTTTTGTCGTATCAGAACAAAATGAGCAATCTTGGTAAAGGACCTTCCATACACCATTCCTGTAAAGTTTGGTTGAATTTACTTCACCAGTTTCAGATCAGAAGATGAAAATGTGATTTTCCCATAGGGTCCAATGTTAAACCATGTTCCCTGCTGGCGGCCATGTTGTTTATCAGATCAGAACAAAATGAGCAACCATTGTTAAGGGCCTTTAGTACATCATTCCTGTAAAGTTTGGTTGAATTTGCTTCAGTGGTTTTACAGCAGAAGATGAAAATGTGATTTTTCCCACAGGGTCCAATGTTAGACCTAAGTTCCACGCTTGCAGCCATGTTTTTTGTCCGATTGGAACGAAATGAGCAATCTTTGTAAAGGACCTTCCATACATCATTCCTGTAAAGTTTCGTTGAATTTGCTTCAGTAGTTTCACAGGAGAAGATGAAAATGTGAAAAGTTTAACGGATGGACGACGGACGTCAAGTGATGGCAATAGCTCACGCTGACCTTTTGGGTCAGGTGATCTAAAAATGTGATTTTCCCATAGGCCCAATGTTAAACCTAAGTTCCGCGCTGGCGGCCATGTTTTTTTTATCAGATCGGAACAAAATGAGCATTCTTAGTGAAGGACCTCTAGTACATCATTATTGTAAAGTTTTGTTGAATTTGCTTCAGCTGTTTCAGAGGAAAAGATGAAAATGTGATTTTTCCCATAGGGTCCAATGTTAAACCTAAGTTCTGCGCTGGCGGCCATGTTTTTTATCGGATCAGAACAAAATAACCATTCTTAGTGAAGGACCTCTAGTATATCATTCCTGTAAAGTTTTGTTGAATTTGCTTCCGCGGTTTCAGAGGAAAACATTAAAATATGATTTCTCCCATAGGGTCCAATGTTAAACCTAAGTTCCGCGCTGGCGGACATGTTATTTGTCAGATTGGAACAAAATGAGCAATCTTTGTAAAGAACCTCTAGAACATCATCCCTGTAACGTTTTGTTGAATTTGCTTCAGTGGTTTCAGAGGAGAAGATGAAAATGTGAAAAGTTAACAGATGACGGACGCAGGACGACGGATGACAGACGACGGACGCCAAGTGATGGCAATAGCTCACACTGACCCTTCGGGTCAGGTGAGCTAAAAAAGCAGCAATAACTCCTATGTGGGTTGTAAGATTTTCTTCAAAATTGCAGGACATGTAGATCTTACTATGCTGCCCATTTTTTTTTATATAAACTTAACTTCTATCTTCTATCATTTTCAATATATAAGACTAAAAGTAACGAAAAACTGACATTTTTACATAAAAGGGGCAATAACTCCAAGACGTGTATACAGATATTCTTCAAAATTGCAGGGCAGGCATGTTGATCATTTATACTCCGCCAGAATTTTAATATCTGTAATGGTTTTCCAGTAATTTGCAAAAAACGGCAATTTACCCTGTATGTTCTATTTTTCGTACTAGCAGCCATGTTGTTTGGTCTACGGTCATAAAAATCATAAACTTGAAAGAGCATACCCTGGTGATGATTCAGGCTAAGTTTGGTTAGTATTGGCCCCGTAGTTTCAGAGGAGAAGATCTTTGAATAAAAGTTAACGGACGGACGGACGACGGACGCTAAGTGATGGCAAAAGCTCACATGGCCTTTGGCCAGGTGAGCTAATATGGTGACCAGAAGAGAATTTATTATCTTTTCTCCTAGTAACAACCGTCATGAGCAGTTTTTTTAAACAAGTAATGTGAATAACTTGATAAGATATATTTTACTATTTCTCAATATATATTTTCAGCATAACCACTATTTCCTTTCATCTTGGGTTGTTAATAAGCATTTTGTTTTTACTGCCCATTTTAAGACTTGGTAAATAAAAGTACACATTTTATTCAATTCTTTCAAGTCTAGCACTTTAACTCCATTCTTTATTTTGATAATTGGCACACAGGGTGTACTTGCAAAATGAAGATCTGTTTCCGTTTTAATAATCACAGATAGTTGAAATGATCTGGGTGAAACAACGATTCCGAATACAATGTCTTGAAAGAATAGTTTGGACAACATTTGTTCGATGT
>MJUU01045521.1:81019-101012 GCA_002080025.1 Modiolus philippinarum
AAAAAAATTGTAATTTTAGTAATTTTCTGAAACTGTCAAAGACCCGTTTTCTTTTCTTTTAATAAACGATACATGAAACGGGAGACTGGTCATGTCCACTTGACGGTAAGTTAAGGCAATAGGGTCGACTGAGCTAAGGTTTGTTCATCTGATCCTCAAAATCAAGAATTAGAAATGACACAGATATAACATAAATCTACAGTTACGGACATCTTTATTAGGAAATTGAATATCAGTTACGGATATCAGTTTCTTCAGTTACCGACATCACCGCTGTTTTTTGTAGAGGTTATATCTCTGATTAGGGATTAAATTATGAAAAACCCTTTAGGAGTTCAGTAACAAATAAAGTAATACATCGAATAAGTTAAGAAATGCTGAAGAATAATGCGTTATCATAACAAAATCGACGGTCATAATTTTTAGCCGAAACTGCGTCCGCCATCTTGGGATATCGGTAACTGCAGTTACGGATATCACATTTACTCCAGTGAATATGGAGGACACGGTGTGGCACAGGTCATAATCGGAAGACGGAAAAGCTATGAAACTGCTTTGATGTCTGCTGCAAAGTTTATTAAAGTACACAATGTTTAACATGCCTGCGCAACTAAAGAGCTGTAATTTTTGGGCTAAAATGTGGTGACGGTATGACTTCAAGAACAATTGATTTTAGATTGTACCGCCGAAGTTTTTTTTAAAGAAAATGCAGCCAATTCTCATCAGAAAATGATAGTTGTACAGTTAATGTCAAAATGTGTTTTGAATTAAAATATTATGTTACATGTATTGAAAGCTTTTTGCATTTTTATATAACTGATAAAAGAAATCTACCTGCTGCTTGCTAAAAGGGTGACAAATCGTTTCATACTTAGTCTCGTAGCATGCAAACTGTACTTAGGGAATTGATTTCAGCTATACCAAGATATCAAGCAATTAGTTCAAAATTGTAATTATAATTGAATTAAATAGAAAGACATAACTATTACCTTGCAATTTACTTTTATTTTACATATATTACTGAGCGTTTACATACTTATGATTAATTGCCTTTCTAACAACAGGATATTCTATAGCAGTAGGAAAGTTTACAAGTGGACTTGATTGTGAAACTGATCCTGTTATACTTGGCATGCCACGGTTTGCTACTAAAGGAGAAGGCCACATAGGATCGGTATGTCATCTATTTATTGTAGTATTCTGAAATCTGAGCATGGAATATCATTTTTAAACTCTTAACTCATAAAGAATTCCTTTTACTATTCATTTATTTAGGGACAAAATGTTTTTAAGAATATGAGGATCTTGAAAAAGAATTTGATAATATTTTTCTTATTTACTATTTGAAAAGTAGCCATGATGTCAACAATTTCAGACTATCGAAAGTCTCCTGTAATTCTAGAAAGTTTCAATGCGCAGCAGTACTGTAAATTTAAGAAAACAAGTAATTTTATAGTGAATGTAGGCCGATATAAGATTATTATTGTCAGTATTGTTAGAAAAAAACCCAGAAAAGGGGGGGGGAGATACTTCATATATAGATGTTTAATCAGGATTGGTCTAGTTTATGATGTTGTCAACTATATAAATGCCTTGCTATGGGTCTTTTTAACTTTGAGATGGTATGTAGTGTCCTTGACATTCACCCAATTTCCTTTCTTTTACATATTTCCACGTCATTTCTTAACAATGCATCATATCTTCCTGAAAATACTGAATATGTTTTTCGGTACATGAAATCCATTTAATTGTTTTCTGTAATTATGCCTTTACTTTTCTTTTTCTTTTTTTAATTTCTCTCCGATAGAAAGACTATCATTTTTAAGATGTAGATAAAAACATTTGTATAGTAAAAGTGTAAATGGTTGAAATAATTGCAAGCGAATTTTTCGTCAAAACAATACTGTACTTACAAAATAACAAGCGAGCACATTGTTAAACCTTTCACAAACTATAAAAACAAAACTTTCTTTCAAGATCAGCTCCAATTCTTTTTGTGTCAATGGCTTGAATGATGGAACATAAAACAAGTTTGTCAAGATGCTAATCTCCTTTGTTTAAAGCATTTATGGAGTTTTAGATCTTTCCGGCGAAATGATTGCTAATCTAATCATACATAATAACAATTACAAATTTTGAAAAGTGACAAATGTTTGAGAATATTAATGAAGTTCGATTCGTTTTAAGCCTTTCTAAACTGCAAACACAATAAAGTACAATATTTTTGTGGGAAGGGCGTGTATACATATTTTAATGATTAAAAATACAGTCTTGTTCATATGATCAGGTTTTCTATTCGTTTAAAAGAACCAAGATTGTTTCAATGTATCTGGCATTTGTTTTGCTGTATACATCTTTTTGATATGATTCTCATTATAGTTTATATTTTCAAAAGCACGACAACTTATAATAAACAAATACATTATATAAATATATGAAAAAATATTTCTATTCGCTAAAAAAAGCACAAAGCAGACATACCTCTGCAACGTATCAGTATATTGANTTTTTTTTTTTTTTTATTAGATAATATTAGTATGTGACAGCAGGTCATCTAGTGGGAAAGATATAACCATACTGAAACAGCTCTTTGGAAATCAGGTGAATATTAGAAGATAAAATATTTGTAACAAGCTTTGTAGTGATTTTTTTTGTCAGTCCAACCGTACCATAGATAAAAAAAAACAAAAAACAAAAAACAAAAGAAAACTTGAGGTTATTTAGGTCACTTGGTGATCTGATTATAGGCTGCAAGTTTTTTTACGCTGCGTTGTGATAATCAATGCAAATATATAAATGTAACAACGAAGGAACTAGGGAAGTGATGACCACAAAAATCGATATCCAAAGACATAGCAAAAACGGCAACAGAAAAACACAAAGACAAAACAAGGACGTGAGACAGCTATAATGCACGGAAATAAAAAGACGGCATTAAAAACAGAGGGGATAACAGAAAACATCTACAATGGCTGAAAATTATAATCACATGCCAAAGTCTGCCAGGGAACCAAACAAGAAAAACACAAACAAGACAAAAGACAAACGTAAATAACGATAGAAACATTGTATGCGACAAAAACGTTGCTTTCACATAAAAACATAAATTTCGTTGTTTTTTTTTTTTGTCTTTTAGTAGAGAGTGATCTACAATGCATATGGAGTCTTAATTATCATTATAATATAGATATTTTATTGTACAAATACACTTTTTAAGTTTAAATTGAGACTTGATAGAACTCAACAATGCACTCATATGTTCAAACACAACAATAATACAGAACGTCCGTACCTTGATTTTTCAGCACATAAAGAGGATTTTGTCTCATGAATATGTGTAAATCTTGTATTGTTTATTTAAGATACGATTGTTTAAGGAATACGAATGTCATTTATTTTGTAATTAGAATTTTAAAATGTTGACCTTTTATTTTGAAGAACTTCGCTCATATAACTACAAACAACACAATACAGAAGTTGCTGTTATTTCAGATCCTGCATATGCGCATTTCGACAACTTATGTCTCTCCAGTGCAGACAAATTCAAAATATTGGAAATCCATACGCCAAGACACGAGTAAACACTCAGTCTGACAGAAGACAGATTACCAACAAGATTCCAATAGAAGAGTCAAAATCAGCCAAGGACAGAGCTATGCAACAGGGAGATACTCCGTAGTTTTGAACAAAATTTGTTATATTAAGATATTGGGCCAGCACCGAAGTACTGGCCACTGGGTTGATGAATACTCTCGGGGACTAGCAGTCCATCAGCAGAGGTATCGGCCCAGTGGTAATTAACAACATGAGTAAAAAAATTTGAAAAGACATGTAAGAATTTTGAGATATAAGACGTCAAAATTTTGGAGGGAAACAGTTCTCTCTACAGTTTTCTTTCAACTTCCAAATGCGTAAAAATATATGAAAAATAATTGGAAGTTTATACAATTTTATACAATAGAAAAAAAAGGGAAATGGGGAATGTGTCAAAGAGACAACAACCAAAAGGGGAGTAATAACAACTCAAAGCAACCATAAGATCTTCAATGAACGGTGAGGAAACCTAATACCCAACGACAGGTCGGAATCGGCCCCCTAAATAAAAAGTAATCAAGTTCAGAGAATAAACACCATCCGAGACTCCTATAGACATAAAGTAAACTAAGTAGAAAAAGCAGATGTCAAGTTTATGCATTTTTAAGTGACCTTTGAGCAAGAAAATATTATCCATGTACAAAAAATTAACCTTGTTTAAATGGATACAACTCGAGGATATAGGATGCTTCTGAAATCTGACATTCATACTCCCTTTAATTTGACGTCATGATTTGACTGTAGTAACCGCAATTTCAGATATAAAACACATGGGAGGATAATAAATAACATTATATAATACTGTAGTAAGTGTGAAATAATTAATATCAGTAAATTTAGTTTCTTCAGATGGCTATTCCACATCAGCGCAAAGTAAAAACATTTTGATGACCGAAATCCGAAATATGATTTAAATCTGTAAAAAGGTGATACAGAACAGATAACCAAGAGGATCTTAATGAAAAGTCAAAGTCCGTTCAGTACAGGTTAAGTACACCGTTATCCACAGGGGGGATTTTATACTCCAGGAAACGAGCAGTAACTTTGAACTCTGTCGCGCGCACATACATACGGACGTTTTCAAGGTGTACTTAATTGTGATTTTTCATTTTTTCACCGTAGTCAGTACTTCGTTGCTGACCTGGAAGCCGATTCTATTTGGAACCTTGCAATATCTAAATTTTAATAGATTTTGTCTAAACAAAGGAATATCTCCCCCATTCAAAGCTCTATCTATAGCTGATTTCGGCTTTACATTTAGATCATATTGGTTATTTGTTCTCTATCTGTTTTTAAACATCATTGAGTCATGGTCTTCCAAACGTTTAGATTTTGTCTGCACTGAAGTTGTCCAAATGCGCATATGCAGAAAAATAAATTCACGATGACTTCGGTATTTAGTTATTTGAATTGTGTGTATTTTTTTTTTTTTGAAGATTGGATCCGGTTTTGCTTACGACATTATCGTTTGCGACTATAATGGGGACAAAACAGATGATGTTGTCGTTTCAGCACCATTTCAGGCCAGAGATCGCAGTAATGATGTTGGGGCAGTTTTTATTTTTATTGGAACAGGGGATGTAAGTATTCCATTATACCTTCTAGATATATTATCACTTGTTAAATAGAGAACTATCAAAAGCATCTCATTTCAGTTTTGTTTTTTGTTTTGTTTTATTTTGCTTTATTTTTGTTTTATTTATTTATTTTTTTTTTTGTATCTTAAATGCATTGCACGCCACATTTCAAATATCTTAAATGATATCACATGTATTACCTATAGAGCTAGACTGACTGGCGGGAGAATGTTCTATGCTGTGAACAACGATAAAGTTTACTTGATTAGTGTTCTCATCTCTACATCAAATCAGTCTAACTACAAGCTACGAATCTTTTGCAATAACTTTGGTTTAACGTTATTTGATATGGTAGTTATTGATTCAAATTTGAAATCTTAATAAACTACTTCTTTTGTTTTTCTATAAAGACCAAACATTATATGTTCCATCGAAGATCTCCTTATTTTATCTTTTGTTAGAATTCCTTTGTACAATCTTGATGTTAAAAAATCAGTACTCAACTATAAATTATTTTGGAAATTTGGTCCTTACGTAATTTTTATAGCATAATTGACACACCATAACCTCAGATATGAAAGATATTTTTCTCTGTTCTCAGCGCAGATAGCAGATTGATCATATTGGACTGTAAATACAATGATTAAACCTACTCCCAATGAACAATAAGACAATGTTGAGAGAATTGACATGTTTTTTTTTCAAACATAGGTAAAACCAAGTAATAGGAACACGCTGTTATTGTTACTCTTCATCTCGAAGTCACCATTAGGCTTTAAAAAATAAGCGTTGATCATACCTCAAAGTAGATTCAACCTTAAGACGGCTCCTAGCATCGGTTTGTTTGTTGCTTATTGTCGAACATCTATACATTAATCTTTCAATTTACTTATGATTGCAGGTTCGTCAACAAGCGTAATGGTATTAACTGACACATTTATAAAATATCATTGTCATCTGTTGCTCGACAGAGTATACCAAGGAACACTGTGTTTTGATTTATTATGTGTTTTTAAACGTTTGTCGTCTAAATAGCACAACTATACTGAAATGTTGCAAGTATTCGTGTGAGATCTGGTTGATAAAAAAAAAAACTTGTCATCACGCTGTGCAAAAATTCTCTCACCAAATCAACCATTAGTAGATAGCTACAGTCAAACTTGCCCATGCGGTCACCTTGATTAAGCAATAACCTTGTTTAAACAGCCACAATATTATTTCCCATTTCCTTTTAATTCAGCTAATTTGAACCTTGATTCAGCAGCCACCTGTCTTAAGTGGCCATTTTTCTCCCTTCCCCTGGGTGACCTCTGCAACCAGGTATGTAAAATGTTATCCAATTTTAATTACATAAAGAAGTGTAACGTTTTTATCATCTTTATTTATGAATTGATTACGGTTGGCTTTTTTATGGGTTGTTGTCTGACATAATTTTAAACTTTTTGTTGAACACAGAACAATTACTTGAATCCTATCAATGAGACACTTATTGGAGACAATGTTCCATTTGGAAGATTTGGGTACAGTATGGCTTGTCTAGGCGATATCAACGGCGATGGAATTCATGGCAAGTAACTTCAACATGTTCAATAAAATTGCAATTCATGTTTTTTGTATGGGTTTATGCTTCATTTTTTTTTTAAATGCATTGTTTTTACCAAGATTGTATCATGTTGGTATTTAGAAATGTACTTGTTGGTAGATAATTTGTTTTTAACGGAAAATTTTTACATAATCTTTTTGTTTTCCATTTGTATTAAATTTTTAAATCTTCTCTTTATTTTGAAGCATTTTTTCTCATGACACAAGTCTTGTCAAATTTGTTCGGATTATCTGTGAGTAACATTTGTTCATTAAAGAAACAGATTCTACAACTCAAAACCTAAGCAATTTTTTATCTTCATCATGAAATAAATGTTCAAATTTAAAAATCTGAACTAGCACCATTTTCAACATTTTGAAAATTTATTTAACTTGAAGTATGGAACCTTGATTTTGTTCGATCTTACTATATAATTTTCTGTTGAGATATTTCACGCATTTAATCAAACGATTTATGATTATGAAAAGTTTAAAAAATGCGAGGATAAAACACGTGACAATTTTAATATAACAACTGCGATAAAAGAAAAAAAACAACTGGCAGACTGAATCTGCAATGAAAATGACATCAGTTGTCGAAATTGCCATATGCGGAAGCTAAATTCGCAGTTACTTCGGCATTCACTAGTTGTTAATTTTTTTTATTAACAATAAAGGGATATTATGTAAATGCATATGAGACAAAGTGTCCAAAAATGCTTGACTAAACCAAGCAATGGAACAATGCTTCTTATTGTTGATATTCACCATGAAGCTTTCACCAATGAGCTGTGCTCATACCTAATAAAATGTTAAGGAACGGGCCCTATAACCGTTTTGACCGGAATTCATTGTAAATTAGCTATTTTTACAAAACTTCTTGCAAAAAAAATTTTACCCTATAGTCTGTTTGAAATGTTAAAATTACAGTAAAAAAGGAAGCTGAAAAAAGAAATCAAAACTGTCAACTTGAAAAGGGAAAGTATGAAAAAGAAAATATTTCAAAAATTTTAATGTAGCCATTTCTCTTCTGTTTCTAGATTTAGCAATATCTGCTCCATTCGAAGGATCAGGCGTAGTGTACATTTTCAATGGTAAACGTGGAATGATTAACATGAAATATTCTCAGAAGATATATGGTAAAGATATACATCCTGGAATTGCTTCTTTCGGATCATTTATCAGTCAAGCATACGATATGGATGGAAATGGATTTCCAGGTACAAATGTATATAAACATAAAAGAAGATATATAAAGCAAATAATCATGAAAAAAAGTTCTATAGCAAGTATAAGAGAATAGGATTTTATGATTTCACAAAAAGGACACTATGCTGATAAGATTTGAAGTACTACTTCTTTTTGTCTTGCTTAAATATAAAATGTTATTGCAAAATTATATCTGAACTAAGAGTTTATATTTCACAGATCTCTCCTTGGGAAAAAATGTTATCTTATCCTAAACTTGCTTGTTACTTACCAAAAAACTTTCATCTACATAAATATTTTATCTGTAATGATAAAAGATGACAATATTAATGCCAAAAAAAGTATAGACAATCTTAATATTAGGTAATCTGCTGCGTAATGCTGAATGGTTATTTCCCCACTAGGTTATGACTATTTTATAATTTAATTGATTTGAAAGTGAATGATTTACTAGTATATGAAAAAAGAAAGGAAATGGGGTAAATGTCAAGGAGACAACATCCCATATCCAGGTTAAAAACGACACAAAACAAAGCATCTATGGGTCACCGTACGGTCTTCAACACAGTGAGGAACCTCACACCATATAGCAAGCCCTAAATGCCCCCAAAATATTTCAAATTGCAATTCAGGAGCAACATTCATCTCCAATCAAGATTCCAAATGCATTCTTGACCAAGGTGATAAACTTTTGATTATCATATTTCTCATAACAGTTTGTATTTCATTGAAATCTGAAAGCTGTAAGCTGTAAATAAACATATCAAACCATTCACTAAAAACATGATATTCCGTTTTAACATTATAAAAAGTTTGCTTTTGGATCACAACTGTCAGACAGAATTTACAGATTTTGCTTTTGGATCACAACTGTCAGACAGAATTTACAGATTTTGCTTTTGGTTCACCTCTTTCAGACAATTACTTTATAACGTTATAAATACTTTATAATATTATACAGATTTTGCTATTGGCTCACCACTGTCAGACAATTACTTTATAATATTATACAGATTTTGTCATTGGCTCACCACTGTCAGACAGGATTAATTTACTCAGAACTAGGCCTGTTATTTTGGTTACTCCATCACTTGAACTTTTACCATCTACAATCCCGTTAAACTCAACTGGACTAGAGTGTTCAACAGATGGTAGGACAACACCATGTACAACTGTAAAAATATGTTTCACATTTACTGGACCAGGTTTAGATATGGTAGACACCACACGTGAGTTTTTTTTACATAGAAGTATAATTATGGCTATGAGACATCTGTGTAAACATAAAAAAGGGTTACGAATACGAAAGATATCAGATATAGGTAACCATTTTTTTTAGCTACAAGCCTTTTTTTTAAATTCGGAAGGAAACTTAACTGAAGTTTCGGGTCTTACCCCAATTCATTTCTTGTTTTCATTTGTAATTATAATTGTATTATGATTGTAAAGGTATTAATATAGAAAGATTTCAAATTCATAGATTATAAAAATAATTCTCCTACATAATTAAGATTTTTTATCCGACCACTGCGTAAATTGGTTGAGTAGTAATAAACAAATACCATCAAGAACTTAATAGAATCATGGTTTGAAATGCTTGCTGCAATGCTATTGTGTACAAATATTTTTACCTCAAATGTTGCATCAAACCACGAAACCTTGAGTAATGGAAAGTTAGATTTTTTCCTCAAGTAGTCAAAAATATTATTATAATTTTTCCATATTCTCTAATATTTTACGAAAGGATATGCATTAAATGAACATGAGAACATAACAAATAATGTTAACTCCTACAGCAAATTAATTTTCATTAGCTGTATGGCTATTTCGGAAATCAATTTGTCATCAGCAGCATTAGAACCCAAACATAGGAAATCCACAGTTCCAAAAAATGTTTAAAATGTATAAAACCAAACGAAATCCGAACAATTAGTAGTATTGAATATAGCTAAGAAAAAAAACTTCGATGGAGTAAGTTACACCTAAGGTTTTAGAATTTACATAAATTTAGATAATAGTTACAAAGAAAGTGTACACATGGGATATAATCTCATGTACAAGTACACCATATCTAAAAAAAATAGAGCATATATCTAAACATGGGGAATTGTTTTACTAGCTCTCAACACTTTACTAGCTCTCAACACATATAAATATTGTATCAAATAACGTAAACCACGTGTTCAGTGGTATGCAAAATTTAAATTTTCCATTATGCTTTAGTTGTAGCCTACAATCTATCCGCAGACCATGAAAGATTGGCTAAACGATTGTCCAGTAGATTTCACATTATATTTGACAATTTGAATGTCAAAAATACGTTTGTCATGGAAAACAAACTCATTCGAAAGGATACTCAGACATGTGATACTGCTATTGTAAGAGTCACTGTAAGTATCATAATGAACAATAAGAGTTGATGATGTTTTCATTTCAAATTTTGCAGTTGCAATAGCTTTAGAAGTTGACGTATTGTTAATTTGTTAATTTTTTAACTTTGAAATTGTTAGTGTAAGCTCGTCTATTTTGATTCGTACATATAGATGATAATACGAAATTTTTCATATCAGCCCAATTATCAGCACTAGATTAGTATAGCATGTGTATAAGTACTGTTTTATACGAATTTTTCCGCAAATTTTGGTTGATAGGAGACAGAAAAAAAAAAATGTAAAAATAAAATAAATTTCGTCAAACATTGTGGTCGGGCAAAAAACTGTAATTTGGATTAAATTGTCTCCGTTGTATGAATCCGCCGTTTTTGTCTAATTTTTGTTCATTTGAGTTTCATATATTTAGAAATTCAACAAAATAATTATTCAAAATATGAAGAAGGTTCCACTGTATATGACATTTTTATTCAATACTCCTATTACAACATTTCCACTACAAAAAGGTCAACTAAAATACATCTGCGTGAAATCTGTTGCTGGATTTACAGAACGCAGGCATAACGCAAGGGAGATAATTTAATAAAAGAATTTCGTAAAAATATCATCAGAGAAATTAACATTTCATAATTTATCTCTCTTATTTCAACGGTGACCCCTAATTTTTATTTCTTATATATTAACAATATATTGATTTCACATGCAAAGTATGAATAAAATCTATTATAGATTTCTTTAGTCATCCCCTAAAATAGTCATTTGTCCTATCATTTCTGTGTAAAATCAATTTGAGTTTCTGCGCTGAAATGATCCCCAAAAATTATTTGGTATTTTGAACAATAATACAATAATTCTTCTACACAGAAAACTTCACAAAATTCTTTAAAAGGTTAATAGAAAAGTAAAACCATGCAGACACTTTAAAATTAAAGGAAGAAAAATGGAATACAACCACCTTTTTATTTTAATTTTTGAGACAAAGTTCGTAAAACTAAAGGTAAAATAAAAGAACGGCTTGAGCTTTTCTTTCATTTATTTTAATTTATATCTTTTTTTTTCATTACATATTTATATGTATGTTGTTTTTGTTAAAAGTTTTGTTTTTTTAAGGATTTCAATGGCGTAATTTCAACCACAATTGGGCATACAATAGGTATACAATAAAAGGGAAAATTTTGCTTCCCTGGTGTTTCTTAAAGTAATTTTAATTGTTACTGTTTTTTTTCTTTATAGTCAGCGGATCGACGATTTTTTGCCTCACTAGGGGATGATCTTGCAATGTTGCTAGAATACAGTTTATCCGTAAACCCGAATTCTGGGAATATCTTACCAGTTTTAAATCCAGATTCTGTTACACGTCTTACAGTTCAGGTAATTTATCTTTCCAATGATACAGCAATACTCATTTCACTTTAGTTTATATGGTTTGTTCAAACTGGTTCAAATAAAATGGGGACTTCTTAGCTCTGACGACAACCACTTTGACGACCTATGTCTCTGCAGTGTACAGAACAAATACATTTGAAAGACTAGGTAACCGAAATATGTTCTTTGGAACTCTGCTTCTTCTGGTATAGAATTTTTTATCCTACTGTTTTGGAAGAAATTTACATAATGTTGTCTCCTTGACATTTACCCCATTTCCTTTCTTTTTCATAATTATTTTTCCTTAATCGTGTACATTTTAAAGTGATTTTGGCCTTAATGAGATGATCTAAAACAATTAACAAATCTTAGAAGAACTAATTGATATATGGATATATACTGCGTATGTTCAGACAATCGATTTACAGATTTTTGAGTACCCGATACGAAATGGTTACCTCCTCCTGAATTTGGGATCAAATTCCCGAGGGTTCTTATTTTACCGACCTCCTGAAAGTTGCAGTTATTGCGAAAATTAAATCCATGCAATGTTTCCACTGAAACATGTTTCATCAATTGCACTGTACTTTCAAACTATTTGAAACAACATATTTCAGTATTGTATTTATTTTTTGGAAATCCATAAAGTTTATATTCTTGGAGGTTTCATATCGAACTTGATATACAACAAAGATGTAGTGAAAATTGAGACGGACACTTTAAAATATAATTTGTAAAAATGAATAACATCTTATCCATTCCTCTCTTCTTTTGTTGCTGGATCTTTTTGTTTCTTAAAGGAGTAAGCTGTTTCCCTTCAATCGACAGAACTAAATATTCAACCACATTATGTAATATTATTGAAAGAGTCGTAATTAAGCAGATTTTTTTCATAACATACTAAAAATAAGGAACATTTACGAAGAAAGACGGAGAGAAAAGTCGAGATAGCTTTAAACCTTCCCTAAAAAGGAAATGCTACGTGCGTTTAAAATATGTACAACGCAAATAAAAGTAGTTTCATGTTCTTTTTTTTTACTTTGAGAATTCCCAGTATTATTTTTTCACACGAGTTTGCACCAATTTCTATTATAGTCAAAATTAAGATGTTGGCATGTGTTCACTTTGGCACCTCTAATGCGACATTAGCAGCTTCAGACTACTTTTCTGCATTTTTGAATTCAAAGCATATCACAAAAACTGTTGGGGTTTACCATATCATTGTATTCATTTTTTTTGGATATAGGCTCAGTTTCAAACTGGATGTATAGGACGCTGTGATCCTGATCTACAACTTAGTATAGAAGCAAGTCCGTCCACAATTATTTTTGGGCAGACAAACATACTGGTATTAAAACTGAACCTTATGAATACCAATGAACCTGCCTTTGCCCCAAGCATCCGGATAATGTTCGGGAACGACACACGCTACGTCACATTTCGCCAGTTGCCTCAGGAGAGTACTGTTTCAGTGAATTGCGAACCGGGGGTAGGAAATTACACCATCGTTTGTAGTTGTGGAAATCAGTTGTTACAAAATCAGCTGGCTACATTTCAAATTATAATGGATGTATCCATATCAGTCTTACAACAGAACAACGCGAATTCTACAGACTTTCCCAGTGTGGTTCATATGGACGCCGAGGCGAACACAGAACCAGATATTGATAGTTTTCCGACCGACAACAGAGCTGAAGTATATATTCCTATTACGTACGAATCGTCTGTTGTCTTGAGCGGGTTTGTATAACATTTTATCGGTAATTTGTATGAGCTTTCTTTGATCTAGTGAGGCAAATAAGTATTTGCTTCCGCCCATATACTAAAAAACATAATTGGCAAAAAGTCTGTGACGCCACGCCTATTTTTTTAATCAGCGCGTGAATGTAAACAATGTGAATGTGTTATAGCTATAAAGAAATCAAGGACAGACTGCGATATCATTCTGGAATAAAATCTTTTGTCAGAAATACATTACGACGTCCTGCCTTTTAATTGAAAGTTTGATATCGTCTATAACTTTTCCAATGAATTTGTATTTACTTTTGTGCACCAATCACTTCCGGAAAAATGATATCACTACCCTGTCTTTTTGAACACATAATGTGGAATCCAAATTTGAAATATACAATTAAAATATATAAATAACAAATTACCGAAGTTACTGTGAATTTTGTTTCTGCATATGCACATTTCGACATCTTACGTCTCTTTAGTGCAAATCAAATCAAAATATTTGGAATTCGATAAACCGAAATATGTAAAAGCTGAAAGAGAACTTATTATCATTAGGATCTAAAAAGGAAATCCAACAGAGCTACGCAAGTGGGAGATACTCCTTAGGTTTTAACACAATTTTCTGAAATTTAGATATAGCATGTTTTCAAATTAAATCAGTTTTCCGGCCAGCACCGAAGTACTGGCTACTGGGATGGTGAATACCCTTGGGGACTTACAAGCCATCAGCAGTGGCATCGACCCAGTGATAATAAATAACAAGATACCGAAGTTACTGTGAATTTAGTTTCTGCATATCCACATTTCAACAACTTATGTCTCCTTAGTGCGGATCAAATCAAAACTTTTGGAAATCCATAAACCGAATAGCTAAAAGCTGAGAGAGAACTAATTACCAATAGGATCTATGTTTTGATTTAGGTTTAAGAATGTGTTCTTGAAATGTAAGCTTTTAACTGAAAGTGCCATCTTGTTTATAAAGAAATCTTCAACAAGCGTAATAATGCTAGTTCCTGGCTTAATGTCTATGAGACTGGGATTTGCTATGTGTTTAAAGTTAGTAACAAATCTTTTTGAACGATTTCAGGACTAGTTCTCCAGAACAAGGATTCATCTCGGATACAACCGGCAAACTTTCATTTACACATTCATATGAAGTATATAACCGAGGTCCTAGTCCTATGATTTCATCTGATCTGTATATTGAGCTTTTGTCGTATAATTCTCAAAACATGATTGTAGATCCATCAACTATTAAGGTAATATTAAAATAGACTATACAAAATAAAGGCATGTGAAACTCTAGAATCGAACACTAATGAACATGAATGGAACTGGATAGAGCAGAAATCGATTATTTACTTAAGAAGTATTAGAACAATAATCGAATCTTTTCAAATTCAAGATTAAAAATTTGAAGACACGTTGAGGTATTCGTGTGAATTTTGTTTATTTTGTTGGTAAATGTTTTCGTCTAATTTGATTTACTCCTTCGAATTATTTTTTAACTAATTTGAGTTCCGAGAATATTTTTTTTTCAAAGAAATATTTTATTCTTACAACGGCAGTAGAATACCGAAGGAACAAGGGGAGCGAAGACTACAAAAATCGAAATCCGAAGACATAGCAAAAACGGCAACAGAGAAAAACAAAGACAAAACAAGGACGTGAGAATGCTACAAGCACGGAAATAAAAAGACGACATTAAAAACTAAGGCACTCATAGTGTGAACTCCCATGAAAACCGTGAGTGACATCAGGTGCTCCGGAATGGTAAGCATGTCCTGCTCCACTAGCGACACCCGTCACACAATCCGTGAGATATATATTGTTTTGAAAGTCTGATTTGCGGCTGATTGGTATTGCCATTTTCTAACCCTTAGACAAAACCAATAAAAGTCAATGGTACATGTTACTTCTCTAACCCTCAAACAGTACCAAGGTAAAAATTTGAAAAGCTGTTGTAAGTCTCTTGAGTATTTAAACATTTACCAGGACAAGCCAGTAGCACGAACATCACCAACAAAGACAAAACTAAAATTTTACAGTATGAAATACAAGACAACACAAAAAAACTAAAACCACTGACAGTGTGAACTCCCATAAAAACCGGTAGTGACATCAGGTGCTCCGGAAGGGTAAGCATGTCCTGCTCCGCTAGCGGCACCCGTCACACTATCAGTGAGTCAATCCAGGGTTGAGTCAAAACCGGTTATGTCAAATACGTGAAGACGTGAAATCTAGCTGAAAATATCCGTTTTCATTTGGGACACAGACACGTCATATTTGTCAATGATATCATGGTGACAGCCATAAAATTTCTGAAGGGATGAAAGGAACAAAGTGATTTTATAGTATTTCCGTAGTCCTCACATATAACCTCATCAAATAAGGTCTTTTTTTTGTCCATTCATTCAAAGGATTCAATGTCGTGCCATGCAGTTCATCAATCTTTTGCATCTTATTGGGATGTAAATTATTCGATAATGAGCTGTTATATTTGAACTTGTTTAACTACCTGCGTGTTCCAGGAAGAATGTCTGTCTGGAATGTAAGAAAGTAATATCTTGTACGATGCCATAAATGAAAAAAAAATCTACAGAAAATTCAGTCCCGACTAAAAGCAATGGGTAAAACTATACACGCGAAATTTATATTCATTCCGTTTATTTAATATGTGATTGAAGAATTTAAGGGATATGGAAGTGTTTTAACACATCACTTGACGATATCACTTACAGAGTAATATTATAATATTAGTGTTATTTTTTGCCATACGGGGTACTAAAAAACTACAAATCTTTTGCCAGGAGTAGTTCGATGCCACTCACAAAATGGAAAAGTAACGATGTCGGAAATGAGGATGCACTTTTACATTCATGATTTACGAATATTTGGAATTTTTCTATCATTAAAGCATAAATCATATATTGATTTATGGAGCTTTGCGCTTATAAGGAATGATTTCAGACAGTGCAGAAAAGTTCGTGATGATTTGTAGGACTTTATTAAATTAGATAATTTTGCATATTTTGACAATATCACAGTAAACGTACCATTATTATTCTTTTACATTTATTTGGATTATAAATTCTATAAAATAAAGACAAATCTTCATGTATGAATAGTAAACTTTGATAATTCAGGTACTTGGAACGGCTATTTCAACAATTCATGTCTTATTGATTCAAATGAAATTACAATCCAATTAGGAAGGGGAGCTTAAGATTCAACAAAGTGACATCAAAATGGAACTTGGATTGAATTACGTATTAACTGTATACAATATTGTAAATTTGTAAGATTGTTGAAATCTAGATTGATAAAACCTTGAAAATAAGTAGCGAATCGGTTGAAATTACATTTATACGCATATGGCGAAAGACGCCTGTATTTTATTGAAGAAGAGTACTTTGTTTTTTATAAAAGATAAATACTGGCAACAATGACACTGATTGTATGGTTATTGCACCTGTTGGTGGGAGTCCTAGAAAAGATGTTAACAATGAACAAGAAGTAACAACAAAAGTACCGGATCTTAAAGAGAAGAACATAATAATAAATTTGGTAATGTCAGATTACGTTTAATTTCTTTTACTGGAAAGATATAAATCTTATTGTAAAATGCCGTTGTCTTCCAAATGTTTTAATCTTTAAATACCAAAGTAACTATAAATCTTGTTTTTTCAGACGGTTGTTTTGATAATTCAGGTGCTTTTAACGGCTATTTTATTAATTAATGTCTTGTTGATTCAAATGAAATTAAAATCCAATTAGGAAGGGGAGCTTAAGTAGACAGAGATAAAAAAATAAAAAATGACCTAAATGAAAAGTCTAAATCGTTTAAGGAGAAAGCTTACACTTATAATATATTGTTTGTTTTCAAATCAAATCAGTTTTCGGACTAGAACCGGAATACTGACAAATGGGATTGTGAATACTCGTTGAGACTAACAATCAATCAGCAATGGCTTCAACCAAAGGGTTAGAAAATAACTAATAACTGAAGACGCTGTTAATCAGAGGTAACCGGATAACGGACGATCTGTACGAACGAACCGTTAAAATCTAATCATGCATATTGATGTAAAATTGAGATATTAAAATCCTTGTACCGGATGTCTACATTACGTATGTACATTTGTAAATGAAATTGGTCAATCATGAAGGTTATGTTACTCTTCATGCAAAATGATAAACAGGTGACGTCTACGTACAAGAGGGGCTAGAAGGGGTCTTAGCGTGATCTGGGCAGATAATAACGTCGCTGAATGTCGCATGTTGTTTTCGCCATGTCACGAATTAGAGCACGACGTCACAATACCAGACTACGCGAATAGCGGACAGAAGCATGTAAAATGAATCTATGGTAAAATCGATATGGTTTTGAATTGCTTATAACGCAATTGGGGACCGTTGGAAGCTCCAGATCCGAAATACTTTTCAAATTGAAACCTGATAGCAAAGGCGTCCTATTGGCATCGTTTGCAATAGAATCCATTTTTCCCAACAATTTGATTTCGTTATAAAGATTTACACTTGTTACAAGTAAACAAACGCACAGTAGAAATTTATCAAGCTTGTTGTAATTATTACTTAACATCACTACTGGAATACAAGTCCATGAAAGTACTATTAAGTAAGAAATTTCAAGAGTCATTAAAATCTCGTGACTTTTCCAGTGACTTATTGTTTGCTTTTATTGAATCAGCTTCCCGTGGAATTTCTATAACCTATGTACATTTTTCTCCCGTGAAAATGCCGTTAATCAGTTTCTGAAAATTGTTCTTGTTTATTTATGGAAAAAGTCAAAAGTCATGGAATGTCACAGAATATGAGTAGCATATAAAATGCATGAATTCATCTAAAATAAAAAAACAAAACAAAACAAAAATACAAAACAAAAAATTGAGGCAACTTCACAAATACAGATTGACGACGTTCAAGTTTCCGAGGGTAGTATAATGTAACGTCATTTCGCGCCAAAACCGGCAATACTCATTGGTAGCGATAAAAAATGACAGTTTTCTCTCTGTAGCTTTAAAATACTAGTAAGCACATTGACCCCCATTTTTCAAAGCGAATTTCAAAAGAGTGTTGCTTCACGGAGATCTCTGTGAATTTTGAAGAGAAAATCAGTTCACAATTTTTTTCTATGTGAAATTTTACCTACGAGAAATGGACGTTTATTCTATAAATATTTACATAAATGTCAATTTGGGACCACAAATAATATTTTGTTTTAAAATTTTTATTTACCTTCTTCAGAAATATATTATGAAACTGTTGCAAAAAACCGGAAGCAATTAGCTTAATTAGTTTTAAAGTTATGACATTTTAAAAATTACTGTAAAAATCTAATTTTTACCAAAAATTTTGGAAAATTGGAAATTTTCAATCACAGTTGTCTCGAAAACGAAATCATGAAGGTATACTTTTCTTTGCAGATTTGGAAAGAACATGTTTAAATTGACTTTATTTCAAAATTTCACGAAAAAATCAGTTCAGGATCTTTACTGTATCGTATCCCCTTAAGACATGTGCTTTCTCAGAGAGCGCCTGAATTTTATTTAAGCGCAATTCCTGAAATTTTCAGAATAGCCATACGTGTTCAGGCAAAATCTCTTTGCATAATACTTATTACCATGTAAAGGGAGATTGCTACTTTTTAACAAATGATTGGAATGTTGGGAGGGGGCACTGGGACTAAAACATCTTGACTTGATTATTTAAATTGGAAAAGGTTTTGTTTGTGGTTATAAGTTTAAATCCATATCTTATAAAATGTTTTAGATCTTTTATTCACTGCCAAAAAGTGCTCTGTCAAACGTCACAGGTTTCAACAGACAAAAAAATAATTTAAAAGAAATTTTCCCTTCATTTCTGAAAATATAGGCATATCGAAAAAATACTCATATGGCCCAATCGTTTACATATGATCCAAAAACGCAAAGGGTCTGGTAGAGCTCCTGTCGAATTCCAGCTGCAAACAGGTATTGATTGAGCCCCCCCCCCCCTCGCTAAAGGGGAGTTTTAGAGGCTATGAGTGTCTGAAAGCTTAGATATACGCTACAACTCCTACACGCCGATTCGGAACTGTATATATACGAGACAAGTATTGCTAGTACGTCTACGGGAATTATTACACATGTAATATCAGTACAATTGGATGTTATCATTTCAATACTATAAGTCTTAAATTCAATATTGGATAGTATCTTTCGCATGTTCAGTATTACATAAGTCGGGTGAATTATTAGGGCCCCGCCACTTTGTGGCGGACGCCCTATAGTAATCAGTCTGTCCGTGCGTCCGTCCGTCCGTCCGTCCGTAAGAAAATCAGTTTTCCACACTTTTTTTCGTAATGCTTGCAGATATTCGGCTAATATTTTGTATGTTAGTTAGGTATGATGAGTTACAAGTCAAGTTTAAGTTTCGTATTGGTCCGCTGATTTTTGACCAAGTTACGGCCCTTGGACTTAGAACATTTCACTAAAATAACAGTTTTCCGCACTTTTTTTCGTAATGCTTGCAGATATT
>MJUU01045521.1:101155-135212 GCA_002080025.1 Modiolus philippinarum
GTCCGTCCGTCCGTCCGAAACAATCCTGTCCAAGCCATAACTTTTTTCTCTTTTGAGATAGGCTTTTGATATTTGGCATGTAGATAGATCACCCCAAGATGATGTGTCGCATACCTTGGTTGGTGACCTCTGATCTTGACCTTTGACCTCAGGATTTCAATGACAAAGTCGTGTCTGGGCTATTACTTTTTATTTTTTTTTTTTGAGATAGGCTTTTGATATTTCGTATGTGGATATATTGCTTCAAGGTGACATGTCACGGACAATATTTGATGACCCTTGACCTCTAGGTCACACTTGGAGCGGGGCCCACAGAGATGGATACCATCTCACTGATGTCTAGTTCTAACTAATACATTAAGAATGACGTTGCAAAAGGTGAGGCAGTCAAAATGGCATTCTCAGATTGCATAAATGATGTGACATGGCTTAAAATAAATGGGAAAGTACACAGGTATCCATACCTTTCAGTCAAAATTTCGCCATTTCTATAATTCTTCAAGCAGAACATATGGAATACATAGTTCACATTGGTCAAACAAAGTGTAGACCTTCGTGATTCAACACCTTCAATGTAGACAAGATGTGCGTCACAGTGTCAGTAAGTCTCAAAGGAACAATCGTTCTTCTCCACATCAAATTCTTATTCCATCAAAAGTGAATTTTAAAGGTTTCCATTGAAACTATTATGGAAATTCTTACGGAAAATACGCGATTATTTCAATGGTAATAAACATTTCCCATGAGAACTATGAACGCTTCCATGAATAATTACAATTCCTACAAAAAAACTTTGAAAGTACCACATCCACTTGTGTAGCAATATATATTCCGAATCTATTTCTCGGATCTCGCATCTTGTTTATAGGGTGGCATATTAACTGTGCAATATTATGTGAAATAAACAATACTGATTTATTAACACTGAAATTGCAAATTTCTGCACCGACATTTTCTTTATGTACATTTTGACATGAAATAAATGATTTAGAGATGTACTGAAAAATAAAGTTTTTGATTCAACAAAACAAACGGGATAATCTACCTAGATCTGAGAAATGAAGTTCAAAGAAGTGAAATATTCGTCAAATTTTAAATGAAATGCCAAATCATACTAGGCTATAGTGGTCCCTCTTTTAAAATATTGCTATAATACCCTTTTGTTACCTCTGAGAAATATTCAAAGTAGCACAACATAACAGTAGAATCGAGTGCACCTTACAATACTCGATTGATTGCCACATGTAAGTGTAAAATATCATTGAGAAATATAACTAAATAATAAGAAAATAAATATCAGTCTATTATTTATCACGCACATACCAATAAAACATAAATATTGTGATTAAATGAGTAAGTCCATTACATAAATTACTTCTTTTTACCAAAATAGGTGAATTGATAGATCCCTTTATCGTATGATATGTATGCTGCCCCTGAGCGACAGCTAGCTTTACCCCAATCAAATATCAAAACCAAGTGAAAATGTGCAAGTCTGGGCTATGGCCGGCAGAACAATACACCAGTTCAGTTCCGATATTTACTGGAAAATGTACGGTAAAAACTACAAATATAAAATAATACAGAAATTTATAATGTAGCAAATTGAGATTGAATTACGGGGTTTAAACGGTAATAAATATATAAATTACATAATTAACAATTAAAGTTCATGTGTGGAATGATATTTAAAATTAAGGTCACTCGTTGAAAGGTGAAATTTGTAAAGTCCGTGCAATGCACAAATGAATTGGAATGTCCAGTATACGGTTTCCATAAAAAATCCACATTTTCTTCAATAATCGACAGATAAACGAAACAATAATGTTATTATCCGAACAGTTGAAGAGTTTGTATAAACAAATGATGATTGAATTAAATACATACGATCGTGGTTTACCACAAACAAAAGTGACCTTCATGGAAAGCGTTCATGTGATTCCTAGTCTTGGCGTGAAAGGAAGTTTAAATCACACACGTATAAAACAGGTGTATAAACTATGGAACACCGTAGGAGGATTAATGATTGTTATAAAAATAGTCCGCTAAAAATCAATAGTTGTAATAAATGAATATGACTGAGTAACTGACAGATAAAGTTCCATTAATAACAGAATAAATGTGCCAGGTTTGCAGTACACTCCCCGTCTGATTTCAATCCTTTGATATCACATAATAGACATGAATGTTAAAGTTACAATAATAATGAACGGTATAATCCAATAAAGTTTTGTGGAACACATCATCCAAATATAAATACGACTTGACTTCGCCAAATATCACGGGCAATCCCAATCGCAAACGGATATTAATATGTCACAGACGATGAAACAGTTAATTCCTCAGTAATCCAACTATATAAATAACGGTCTATCGTAGGAACCCAACGGGGTTAGAATTAGAGAAATGAATATCGAGACTGCCTTCCCACCGAGGGATTTGGCTGTTCTTCGAATGCACAGATATTACAGACAGATTACACTGCCCACGCTATCTCTGTGGGAGACCAAAAGAATGTAAAATAGAACGAACTACAAATGTATTTATGTGACACTTAAGTATATTAATTAACCGAAATTATAACATGTCGACCGTCGTCCAGTGGTAGCGTGGCTTGAACTCGCCTCCATTCCGCCAAGAGCAGATCATTCTGGTTGAATTCCCTGAGCTTCTACCTTTTGGGTGAGCAACATCGCTGGTGTCAAAATCAGTGGAGCTTCCGGATCGTTTGAAACAGGCAGCAGTGGGCTGGAGTTGATGATTGCACTCACTTCGGCCATGAAGGTTTGAAGCACATCATGCGTCAGGTTCTTGTTGGTGTTTGACAACATGGAGTCCAGAATCCTTCTGGTAACGCCGATCATTCGCTCCCAGACTCCACCCATATGGGAAGCATGAGGCGGGTTAAATACCCAAACGGTGTTCGACTGTTTCAAATATTATTTGACTGGTCCCTGCTCCACATTGATGGCTTGGATATGGAGGTCTTTAACTGCTCCAACGAAATTGGTCCCTCTGTCAGACCGAAATATCTTGACTTCAACACGGATTGCGGTGAAACGTCTCAAAGCGCGAACTCATCTCTTCAACTAACTCTATATGCACAGCTCTTGTTACAAGGCACGTAAACAGTACGGCCCAGCGTTTGGAGTTCGCCTGTCCATCTCGTGTTTGTCGGGTGACTACGGTCCAAGGACCATAAACGTCGATACCCACATTGGAAAAGGGAGATGCTACTTCCAGTCTGTCTTCTGGCAAATCAGCCATTATCTGGATTTCTGTTTTGGCACGTACTTTTCTGCAGGTAACACATTTATGGATGTATGAAGATATGTGGCGCTTCCCACTTGTTATCCAAAAGCCTGATGTTCTAACAGCGCCCTCTGTAAAGTGGCGTCCTTGGTGCTTAACCTGCTTATGACAGTGTCGTTTTATCAGTGTTGATAAGTGGTGACCTCCAGGAATAATAATTGGTCTTTTCTCCTTCAATGGCAGGTCTGAGTGAACAATGCGCCCACCTACTCTAAGAAGGCCGTTATTATCCAAGTAAGGGTTGAGACCCAAAAGCGGGCTCCTTTTTGGGAGTGTCTGTCCATTCGTGAGTTGATCGATCTCTTAGTCTGAACACTTCTGATTTTCACAATGTGCTGCTGATTTCTCATCTTGGACATTATCTGCAGCTGTATCTTTCCTACAGTTTCGTATGAAACGGAGCAGATATAAAGCAACAGATTTCAACCTATTCCAGTCTGAGTATTTTTCTTACCATTTGGTTTCCGGTTCTTGTCTAACCAGATCAAGTTCTGTTTTTAGAACGGTTGTCTTCGTTCTTATCTCCCGGTCACTGTCAGGGTTTACCAAACTATGTGTTTCAACTGTTGTGTTCTGATCGTTGCATTTCAATAACTGTCCAGGCCCCAGCATGTGCTGATATCTTGAGCAGGTACAGATCTTGTTGCTGAATCTGCTGGGTTACGTTCACTGGAAACATACTTCCATTGGTCAGGGTCTGAATATTTCCGGATACGTTCCACCCTGTTGGCAACGTGTGTATGGAAACGTCTGGTCTCGTTGTTGATGAAGCCAAGAACCACTTTACTGTCTGTATGGTAAGTAACAGTGTCAACTGCAACATCTATGTTGTCTACGCACATTGGTCTACTTCGATCGCTAATACAGCTGCACAAAGCTCTAACCTCGGAATAGTATTCCAACTGGTCGGAGCAACTTTTGCCTTTCCAAAAGCAAAGCCAACATTAACTTCGTCATCTCCATTTACTGTTCGCAAGTAGACTACTGCAGCAATTGCTTTTTTCAGATGCGTCAGAATACACTTGAAGATCACGCACTCTGGCCTTGCTTAAATGGATTACCATCGGTCGTTTGATCTGGAGAGTTTCCAGAGCTTTCAGACTATCTCTCCATGCTATCCACTCTGGTGTTATGTCTTTTGAAACTGGTTCGTCCCAGTCTACGGTTTCCGAAACCAGCTTCCTAAGTATCAACTTTCCCTGGATTATTACGGGAGAGAGGAATCCCAGTGGATCAAAGATGCTATTGACTGTCGATAGTATCCCTCTCCTAGTTACTGATTTTTCGTCGTCTGACAGAACGAACAAGAAGTTGTCTGTGTTCACCCCCCAGTTCAAACCAAGGCTTCGTTGCAGCGGTTTTTCATCAGCGTCAAGATCCAAATCTTTCAGATTTAATGCTAAGTCAGTTGACGGGAAACTTCCAATTACCTCAGGACTGTTAGATGCTACTTTGTGAAGACGTAGGTTCCCGTATTTCTTTAGGGCGTCCTGTGTGTCTTTCATGACCTTAATAGCCTCTTCCGGTGTCGGACATGAGGTCAAACCGTCGCGTACATAAAAGTCCCTGGTAACGAAGTTTGTCACGTGACTTCCGTACTCTTGTTCTGCTGCCTTGGCTGTTTTTCTGAGTCCTAGTGTGGCTACGGCTGGGGGTGGACTGTTCCCGAACACGTGTACTCTCATCCTGTACTCAGTCAGGTCCTTGTCAAAGTTGTTGTCTTCATGCCAGAAGAAGCAAACATAGTTCCGGTGATCTTCCCGCACTATGAAGCAGTGGAACATATGTTGTATATCATCAGTTATAGCAATCATTTCTCTCCTAAACCTGACAATGATACCCAATAAACTATTAGTTAAGTCGGATCCGGTAAGCATTACATCGTTGAGCGATACACCATCATGCTTTGCTGACGAGTCGAAGACGCCTCTGATCTGTTCGGGCTTCTTGGGGTGGTATACCCCGAATAATGGCAAATACCAACGTTCTTCATCTTGATGCAACGGAGGTGCAATCTCCGAATGGTTGTTACTTAATATCTTATCCATGAACCGAAGGAAATGTTCCTTCTTTGTTGGATTTCTGGCTAAGTTGATGTCCAGCAATCTTGCCCTTCTGGCTGCTTGTGGCCTGTTATCAGGAAGAGATTGTTTTGGCTTGAACGGGAGTGGTGCCTCCCAATTCCCATCAAAGTTCCGCGTGAACTCTCGGTCCGTGGTCTTCATAAAAACCTTATCTTCATGGGACATGACGATCTTCTCGTTGTCTTTGGTCTGTACAAATATATCTGTCTCAAATCTTGAGATCGGGTCATCTTTAATTTGAAACCCACTCTGGCATGGTCTAAGTATAGAAGCTCTTCCCGAGGATTGGAGGCGGGTCCTCATTACTTTCACTTCTCGGGGGATGTGTTGTTTGTCATGACAGGTTTCGCCAATAATAGCCCATCCTAGTATTAACTGTTGTGCGTACGGTGCCTTGATTGATCCATAAATGCTCCTTTTGATGTGGTGAGCTTCAATTAAGTCTCCACCGATGAGTAACATGATTTCACAGGCCTCATCTACTGGTAATATGTGACGTCTTAAACTTTTCAAGTGCGGATAAGGATCCACAATTTCTGGCGTCGGTATTTCGTCCTATTATCTGGGATGTAAGATCATTCAACCAGTTTTGGCAGCTTCATTTCTGTATCTCCACTCATAGATCGAACAACAAAGCCATCACCACGCCTTCCATACGTTGTCTGTTTGCCGGAACATATAGACATTGTGTAGCTTTCTGGTTTATCTGTTACTTCAAGGATGTCAAAAAAGCTAGGTGAAGCTAGAGAACGATTGCTCTGTTCGTCGATTATGGCATATGTTTTGATGACTTTATCCGGGTTGTCCCGGTGGAAAGCATTGACAGGCAGGATCTTTGCACAAGACTTCCCAGAGTAGTTCGACTTGCATATTTGGGTACATCTTGAGCTGACTTTTGTATCAAAGTCTTGATTCTCTGATTTACTACGGGTCTCCCCGCTATGATGTTTTGGGGATCCTTTAGGTTTATCC
Organism: Modiolus philippinarum; assembly: GCA_002080025.1. NCBI lineage: Eukaryota > Metazoa > Mollusca > Bivalvia > Mytilida > Modiolidae > Modiolus > Modiolus philippinarum. The sequence goes on from MJUU01045521.1 coordinate 107,524, forward strand.
GTAGCCCTTTTTGTATCAAGATGCAAAGCTAAAGCGTGACTATCGCTGCCACACTCTCGACATTTCACACAAGAAGTGCAATCCCGTTTTAGATGGCTGTCAGAGTCGCAACATTTAAAGCATACATTGTGTTCTCTCAGGAGCTTTCTTCGTTCTTCAAGTGGCATTGCTTTGAAACCTCTACACTCATTCAATGAATGTTTTGTTTTATGAATGATGCAGCGTTCAAGTGTCGACTGACCACTTTGATTAGCTTAAGATGTTTGTTTTTCTACATTCGTCTTGTGAACATTCACCTTGGCACTGGGTGCGGGGGTCTCCCCGCCGCACTCCTTCTTTGATTTGTAACAACTGGTTCTAAGTCATAGCTGAAGGCTGGATTGTTTTTAAATTCAGCCATCTCCCTAATGAATGCGGAAAATTCCGTAAAGGGAGTGAACTCTACGTGATGTGTGGCCTGGTACTTTGACGACCTTGTCGACCATTTGTCCTGTAACCTATATGGCAATTTGTTTAAAATATTATCCCCGACGTTGAATCAAAATAAGCAAGTTGGTTCTGAAATCGAGGTTTCAATTTGGTGTATTCGATCTCTGTCAAAATGTTTGACAACAGACGTTTCGGTTCTCTATTCGTAATCCTTGGAAAGCTGTCTGACTTTTACTTTAATGAATGTTCCACCATCACCGGAGAACCGTACCTGATGTCCAGCCTTTTCCACAGTGTATTCAAGCCTTTTGCGGGGTCATCGACTGTCGAGTTACGCAAACTCGGTGCGTCTTCTGAGGACTCCGGTCCGAGATATTGCACCAGTAGATCTAGTTGTCCCTTCGCTGATATCTGGAGCTCATGGGCAACATACTCAAAATGTGCTCTCCACATATTATAAGACTCTGGCCTCTCGTTGAAGGTTGACAAACTTTTCAAGAGTAGATCCTTTCTCAGCATGAAGTTTGTCATAGCTGTAACTGAGCTATCAGGCTGATGGCCGGTTGACTGGCTTGGAAAACTGTACCCTTGTCTAATAGTAGTAAAGGTCTGTTCTGGAGTTACTGGTGTTGCTGGTCTAAATTCGGGAGCTTCCCGATTCAAACGTGATTGTACAGGTTGATAACCGTGATCGTCATGTTGTTGATGCTGTGAATACGGCGTTGAAGTGATGCGTGGATACCCGCTATAGCCATGTTGGGTTTCCGTACCTTGTTGTTGGCTAAACCTTACAGTAGTGGTCCTTACGGGACTTGTTAATCCAGCTTGCTGTTGGTCAGTAAGAACACTCTGAGTTACTGTTTGAGTCATGGGATTATTCCCGGTAGTTTCATAGTTTTCGCCTGTCCCATCATGCCCGGGAGTGTTATGTAAATGGGTATTTACAAAGTCTGCTACTCTTTTTAGCGGGTTTTCGGTTTCTTCCGGAAGCCCTTGTGATCTTCCGTCCTCGTCTTCGTCTCGCTCATATGCACGGGCTTCTGCGTCAAGCTTGACTGCTTCCTTGTGCATGTCCGGTATCGTGAGTTCGGCTTCATATTGGGCTTGTCGTTCTACTTCTTTCCGGGTCCACTCGGCCTCTTGTTGAGCTTCATGTACCTTTTTCTCGGCCTGTTGTTGTGCCTTCCTTACGGTTTCCTGTTGAACCATCAATGCCTTTTTCTGTTCAAATGCAATTACGGCCTTTACAGCATCAGCTTTTGCTCGTGACCTTCTGGCCAAACTGGAAGCCTTTGATCTCGCTACGGTCGGACTTTGAACTCGATTTGTTATCTTGGGGTTGGCTTACAACCCGTAAAGTTGATATAGCTGTCTCATACATCCGGTGTCGGATTTCAACTACCGGGGTAGCTACCTCCAGTTCTTGTCTGGCCATGTCTGTTCTCTTGGCACTCAGGAAGGCAAGATATTCGTCATTCAGGTTTCTATATCTTGCGTAAGCCTGGACAATGCTTTGTTCAAGCTCCAGTGCCCTTATCACCTCTGGTGGTGGATAGTGAGTCTCCTGAATCAGGGCGTTGCACCTTGACCAGAGTAACTCTCGGTCTTGAGAGTACTTCTCTTTTCTCTGAACGTAGGCTTCCTCGCCCTTCTCCGTAAGAATGCGTGTCTTAATAACTTAATACCTAAATGCGGGAAGGCCCACAGTAGTTGGAACATCGTCATTTGTTTCTGGGCTGGTGCCCGATGGGAACGTGTCCTCAAAAGTTGGAGTGTCCTCGGTCCCCTGGTTGGGGTACCCCTTTTGCCTTATCGTCAGCGGCTGACATGCTTTCACAAATGTTGTGACTTACAGTACGGGTGCTTCACTCGCTGGTAGGTTGTGATCTTTTTACTATGCTGCCCCTGGGCGACAGCTAGCTTTACCCCCAATCAAATATCAAAACCACCTGAAAATGTGTAAGTCGGGGCTAGGGCCGGCAGAACAATACACCAGTTCAGTTCCGATATTTACTGGAAAATGTACGGTAAAAACTACAAATATAAAATAATACACAAATTTACAATGTAGCTAATTGAGATTGAGTAACAGTGGCGTAGCTAGGCGGAAGCCCGGAAGCCAAGGCTTCAACATCATTTTGTCAAAAAAAAAAAAAAAAAAACAAAAAAAAACGAATGAGAAAGAGAGAGAGTTATCTGAACACGGTAATCAGCCCTTTTCCCTCTCTCATACATAATTTGCCCCTATAACACAAATCTTTGTTCGGTAGTTGCGAATTGACAGTTTTTTTCGCAAGAAAGTCTTCTACCTAGAGCTATGTACATCAAATAAACTGACCCACATGCGAGTAGTAGCAACAAAACTAGTGATGATTTACCAAGCAGCCCTACGATTATTTCCTCACTGACAAACTTGCAGCACTGTCCTTACTACTCTCACATTGGACAGCTTTCCATTGATGACTTGAATAAACAGCATGTTAAATGCAACTTTAAACAACAAAATGGGGAAGATCCAAGATTTTAATTATCCAGCAAGGTATGCTAAATTATCAATATTGAAAAGTGCAATTGATAGTAATAATATACAGAAATAGTCGAAGATACAATTTTTGTATTCACCAACCAAGTAGCTAGATCGTCGGTGCTGGCCCGAAAACCGATTTTATTTGGAAACTTGCAATAAATTTAAGAAAAAAAATGTTCAAAACTAAGAAGTATCTTCCTCTTGCATAATATTGTCCTAAGCTGATTTTGGCTTTTCTGTTTAGATCCTATTGAAAATTTGTTCTCTATCACTATCAGCTTTTACGCTTATTTTGGTTCATGAATTTCTATTGTTTTGATTTGATCTGCACTGAAGAGACATATGTTGTCGAAATGTGCATATGCAGAAACTAAATTCACAGTAACTTCGGTATTGTTGCTTTTAAATCTACAGAAAATGAATATCAATGTTTACATTTACAAAATTATTCCCTCAGATTCAAGAAATTGACGTTTTAGATTACTGTACCCTGTGACATATCGAAGCACACCCATCTCCCTCCCTCAGGTCATATTACAATGAGGTTGTAAAGTCATGGTTCTACTTTTTGATTATGTCCAATTCCGCAAAATTTAAGTCCAAGTAATTCTAAAATAATATGAACATTAAAAAAGATCCGGCTATGTGCGTGTAAAAAACTCATATAATCCCGGTTATTCCGGGTGTATAGCGCATGCCTATAAAAAATGAAAAGTTGAGTTATCACTTAGTACCGACTCCACCGAATTACATCATATTAAAATTTCACAACAAATGGTTAGCAAATCTTTATTTTATCTTAATTTTGTACTGCATTATATAAGAATGAAATAGGAATGAGATTATCGCTTCCCTCACGTGGCCTCCCCAAAGTTTTTCACAGTATCATCTCTGTTTTCTCTAATTGTTTGTCACCCTCCCCACTGTCTTCAGATCTCGCTTCCTATTTTCTGATATTAATATTTACTTTCAGAACCCATCAATGAAAGTTATCAGCTCCCGGCAAATGTACAGTTTGTATTCACTTTGTGTTTGTATTACATTGTATGTATTTCAACTTGGTTTGTCAGTTCTATACCAAATTTAATAATTGTCGCCATGAAAATTGATACCAAATTTCAAATAATTTCAGTCGGAAATGCAACATTTTCTAATTCCCCTTCCCAAAACACCTTAAACGTAGGAGCTACAGGGGTTTCACCACCTGGCCCCCACCAGGGCTTTGACCTGGACCAACTGGGGCCTTAAGCGGCCCCAAAACCCCCTGTCGCATTTGGGCTTCAACATTATTCAAGGTATAGCTACGCCACTGATTACGGGGTTTAAACGGTAATAAATATATAAATTACATAATTAACAATTAAAGTTCATTTAAAATTAAGGTCACTCGTAGAAAGGTGAAATTTGTAAAGTCCGTGCAATGCACAAATGAATTGGAATGTCCAGTAAACGGTTTCCATAACAAATCCATATTTTAGATAAACGAAACAATAATGTTATTATCCGAACAGTTGAAGAGTTTGTATAAACAAATGATGATTGAATTAAATACATACGATCGTGGTTTACCACAAACAAAATTGACCTTCATGGAAAGCGTCCATGTGATTCCTAGTCTCGGCGTGAAAGGAAGTTTAATCACACACGTATGAAAACAGGGGTATAAACTATGGAACACCGTAGGAGGATTAATGATTGTTATAAAAATAGTCCGCTTAAAATCAATAGTTGTAATAAATGAATATGACTGTGTAACTGACAGATAAAGTTCCATAAATAAATTAACAGAATAGATGTGCCAGGTTTGGCAGTACATGTGTTTCCCATGATTACTTGTTACGCTCATATGATTTGTCAGTTATCCGGTTACCTCTATTAAGAACCTATAGATGGCCATGTCGACGACAAATTATGTTTTTTTGTACAGATCTAATAAAAAAAATTGTGGAAAAGCTTGTAGCGACCAAACCAACAACAGGATGTAAATGGAGAGCCACCATCAGCTTAGCACAGAGCTTAGCACAAAGGGGAGAACAAAATTAACAAAAAATATATATTGAAGTTAGTTGTCTACCTGTATTGGTTTCATTCGTATGTTTATTATACTATAGGGAAACGGGAACAGATAAAGGGGAGGTTAAGGTACCCATAAACCGGTTTAACCCTACCGCTGGCTTTTGCTAGTGCCGGTACCAAGTCCGGCTGTCCCGAGTTTCTATCGTTGTCTACGTTTGTCTTTTGTCTTATTCGTGTTCTTCATTTGTAGTTCCATAGCAGATTGTGGCATGTAATTATAATGTTCAGCCATTGTAGGTGTTTCCTGTTATCCATTTTCAAAATACCATTGGATTGCTGTGTTGATGAGTAGTATCAATGATTGAAGTTTCACCAGCACTGGCAACAAACCATTGGTAATTAAAAACTAAACACCGATGTATTATTTCTACATATGCCCATTTCGACAACTTATGTATTGTAAATGCAGATCAAATCCTCAAATATTATTGTCATTTAATAATATTTTAATTGAGAAATGCCAATATGTTTGATTTTATAATTCTTTCAATCCATCCCGAGTTATTACTGGATTGAAACACACTGAACTTGACACTACGCCGGACTTTTCAAATAGATTGTGATGCAACACATGGGGGCAGGTCATGCTTACCCTTCCAGAGCACCTGACGACACTCCTGTTTGTCTTCACCCTCTTTATTTCTTGTGGCGTTTGTATTAATGTCCGTTTGTGTCGTCCTCGTCATATATGTTGTCTCTCAGTCTGTGATTCCTGTATTGGTAGGTATTCTAGTTTGGCTGTTGCTTTTATATTCACTTTGAAATTTATTTGGTATGACAACCAGTTTCAACTCTCTCAGAAAATATATAATACTGGTATATACTTTTACAGTTTGTTTTTAAACGAATTTGCTTTTTGTTATTTATCAGATCTGTGACAATCATAATTCCGAACAATGTTTAACAGTACAGTGTCCAATTAAACATCTGGAAGTCAGTGCCTCAACAACAATAAATGTGATGTTTGATATAGATACAAAATACATAACTTTTGACCAGGTATGTGTCTGCTAGTTTAGTATTTAAAGCACAAAATGTGAAAAGGGTGTTATTTTTCTTTTTTTTTCATATCATATTATTTCTTGCCTAAAATATATAAGTTGTGTAGCAGCCGGTTGAAATCAGTTTTATCGATTTATATTTCTATAAGCATTCAGTATTTAAGAATGATTTATTGACTAAATGGTAGACAAAATTGCTGTCCGGTTTCCATGGGCACAATTAATGGAAACATTTAATTTCGAAACCGATGTATACAGCCCAGTTGGTGGAAAGGGGAATGCCCCGTCTATGCGGAGTAGTCAGGTCTTAATACGAAAAGTTTGACAGCGAACCATTGTAGCAAATCTGTGTGGAGAAATGCCACGCCCCATGCAGTATAAGGACCCCTTTTATATTTCTCTAAAGAGAGCAGACACACTAGGTGTCGTATAGACGCTTAATTTCCTGCCCCTACCTATTTCCCCCTTTACAGTGGCACTCAAAACTCGTTGCCCCGGTTGTCCCTTCTACCTTTATTTCTTTCTTCTTTAATTTGCAATCTTTTTAAATTTTTAACTTGTTCTCATCCTGATATAGCTGAAATATTGCTAATTGGACGTTAAACTCTTACTTATCATTCAATCAATCAATATACAACCAATATAATATAAAAATGTAAGAGTCAAATCCAATGCATTTACCTGAGCTACTATTAATAACGTGATTACCATAATCATCATCAACATTATTGAGCAAAATAATCAACATTAACGTGAATCATTGTCAACGCTTCGGTAAACCATGATTAAAAGTATCGTCAATCATAACTATTATCAAAGGTATCGGGGTTCATTATATCTTATTATATATATTATTGTTTAAAAAATCGATTAATTCAGTATTAAATACGTGGCTAGCCCTGAGAACCGAAGCTCAGTAACAGATTTACAGTGCATTTTGTTAAAATGGTGCATAATTGTTGGTTTTTGAAGAGCTGTTGAGCTCGAGTCGAAAATAACAGCACTATTGTAGATAGGAAACAAGATACAAGGGTTATCCAAATTGAAGATTTCTCAATTTACTTACCACTTTACTTGATTCACGATAGATAGTTAAAATAACTAGAAAAACTGTGAACAAAGCTCACAAAAACATACCTTCGGTCCCCCATTTGATTCAAGATGTAAAAAAATTCACCAAAACAAAAAAATTCTAGTCAAATCAAAATTTCAAATAGCTGGTGCACAATGGCAATAAGAACTGAACATTCTGTAAAAGTTTTATTGAATTTCAACAAGTGGTTTAGGAGGAGTTGTCGCCACAAAGTATGTACCCCATGGCGGACGGAGTAAAGAACGGACGAACAGACAAACGGACGGACAAACGGACTAACTTAAACCATGATATCTATATACCACCAGGGATGTTTTAATCGACAATTGTAAAGATAGCAAAACCCGAATCGATAGTACATAAAAGAATAATCCAAAGGCAATGACAACATCCGAAACTCAACAAAACACAATGACATCATATTAATACTTTACAGAGAAGAAAAAATTGGACATAAATACAAATGAACAAAAAAAACCCAAATAAAATCGTGATTGAGAACAAGTGGACTGGTAGAGTACCTTTTCCTGTTTTTTGTAAAAGAATAAAAGACTCCCGCCGTTTTCCCAATACTTTTCATTTGTTTTGCATGTATTTTGTGTACGTTATCAGTTGTTTCACGTTATTTGAAATCAAAATATTTTTAACCATGCTTTTTAATTATCTCTTATTATTGGTGATTCTGAAACGTAGTATGCCGTAACAGAATTTCAGAATTTCCATATGAATATTTTCGTAGCAATGCATAATCTAAAAGCAGCAGTAATCTGAAAAGACATGTTATAGTATAGAGTTGTGTGTCTTTTGTTTTCACATAAACAAAGTAGGTATACAACCCTGATCGTTTCTACCAGAGTCTTCCATGGTCTGCTTATAAAAAATGAATTACAACTTACTATGTGTTTGAAATACAAAAAAATCCCCGAAGTTGCATAAAAAAGTATATTTCGCTATGTTGTACAAGTGTTCCAAGGAGTAACCTCTCATCAGCAGCATTAAAAACAAATAATATGGAAAGCCATAATCCAAAAGTAGTCCAAATTTAATAATCATTAACAAAAATATCGAAACAGGAGTCCAATCCTTTATCATGGACATCTACCGAGTGTCATAAACGGAAGGAAACCTTAATATCTTTAAGTGGTTAGAATTTGATAAAAACAGAAAATTACTGTAACACGCAAGGTAAAATTTTAATGTCAGACAAGTCTGACTATTGAGCTCGTGAATACCCTCAGGGACCTCTGGTCACGATTTTTTTTCCCAAAATCACAATAGTATATGGTGGAAACATTTTTTTTTCTTCAAACAGGATTCCCTTTGAAGAAATAAGCAATGAAGGGATATGAAATAAATGCACATGAGACAAAGTCTCTACAAATACATGGTAAAACAAATGTGTTCTTGATCTTTTCAACATTACAAAAACATTCTTTATAATTTTTAATAAGATAAAAATATAAAAAGGGTCACTGAACTATGGCCATGGTCTTACTCTATCAACACTTATTTATGCTCCTGATTGACTTGCTGTATTCGTATTATGTTGCATAGCCCTTTATCTTGCAAATATCTTTGAACCTGCAATTTCAAGACTTCCAGCTGAAGAAAAAAATTAAAGCGTTGTTTTATTGCTTGGATTTTCTGTATTTGTAGAGACTTTATCTCGTGTGCATATACTTCATCTCCTTTCAATGTTAATTTTAATAATTTAGTTATTTTTCTGTTAAAATGCATGAACCATTGTTATACTTTTATACATTTTACCGGTCACCTCATCTGCAAGGCCTAGACATTCTTTAATTTTGTACAAAAAAAAGGAATTAAAATATATATATATATATATATATTCTTTAGAATCGATTGTGATGAGGTAATGTGCAACTCCATGAGGGATATTTCGTGGTACAATCGAATATGAATTATTTGTCTGCTATTTTCACTTTGGTCAAGTACTTTTAGCTATTATTTAAGAATAGCCTTTGCTTCTTTTCTTTTGATATTCGAATAATCGAACAATTTATTAAGTATTATTGAAGATTCGAGAAAGGTCATTCTAAGCCATTCCTGTATGAAGAATTAAATAAGTTTGACACGAAAATATATAAAATATTTTTCAAAAATTTAAATAATAAGGCATGCAATGTTTTATACTCATTTTGGATTTTTTTTCAGGAATCTGCATTTTATTATATCACAAATGGTAACATCTATCCATTAGAAGGAGACGTAGAGTTCCGTCTTATTAGAAATGAAACTACAACGGTAAGCAAAAATATTATATATTTGTATTCATAGTTTTTGACTTGATACCTGCTGCCATGTAGATTTCATATAATTTTCTCTGAAAAATTACACTTAAGTATCTATTAAAGTAGATTATTCTAATTGATGTGTAATTAGATTATCTAATTTAAATGACAGAATTACCCAGAATACGTCGTCATGATTTATTTTAAAGAACATTAATACTGAATTTAGTTGATGGCGTATTACATAGTTTATGCCCTTACAAACAGAGATACATTGCTGGGTCTGCCAAATGCACAACAAACCCCCTTTCTAAGCTCCTCACTTCATTACTTACTGCAGTCAAAGGTGTTCTGAAGATATATTATAGTGAACAAGTGTACTCAACAAGTGGAGTGAATCAGATGTGGATTCTCAAAAACTCAAGACTTATTAGAATATTTATCTTCAACTGAACTCAACCACTGCAACAGTGTCAAAACATTTGATTTTTCTACTCTCTGTACTACTCTTTTACACGATAAGCTAAAGTCAGTACTCCGGATTTAATACATCAGTCTTTCTGTACTAAAAAGGGTGAAAGAAGATATTTATATTTAGTGACAGGTAAAGATGGGGCCTATTTTGTTAAACATCACACTGATTCACACAAAAAGTATATAGAGGAGGATGTCATTGCAATTCTGGAATTCTTGATTGATAACATATTTGTAGAATTCGGAAGACAAGTTTTCCAGCAGACAATAGGGATACCTATGGGGACTGATTGTGTGCCACTTTTAGCAGATTTGTTTCTTTATTCATATTAAGCCAGGTTCATACAAGGGCTAGTTCAGAAAAAAGACAATAAGCAAGCCAAATCCTTTCATTTCAGTTTCCGTTATATAGATGATGTTCTTTCATTGAACAATCCTCAGTTTAAGGATAACCTTCATCTTTTATACCCAAATGAACTCGAAATTAAAAAGATCACTGATACACCATCATCAGCATCATACCTGGACCTACGCCTCTACATTGACAACTCTGGACGTCTGAAAACAAAACTTTGCACCAAACGTGATGATTTTGACTTTCCAATAGTGAACTTCCCGTTTTTGAACAGTAAAATTCCCAGATTTCCGGCATATGCTGTGTACATTTCACAACTCATTCGCTATTGCCGTGCCTGTAGTTTGTACAGCGATTTTGTCCATAGAGCGAAATTACTGTCTCAAAAACTTATACATCAAGGGTATGTTCAGTCAGTGTTGCAATTGTCACTACAGAAGTTTTACGGTCGTCACCACGATTTGACAGACCGTTACAATGTTTCTGTTTCACAAATGAGCACATATATCTTTGGGTAGATCCAGAGTTTGTTACCGGACTGACTAACATCGACTGTGAAAAAACCGGACTTTTCACTGGCAGCGTGACGGGTGCCACGAGGGGAGCAGATCATGCTTACCCTTCCGGAACACCTGGTGATACTCCCGGTTTTTAGTAGGGGTTCACAATGTCAGTGCTTTAGTTTTTAGTGTTGTCTTGTATATTTCACTGTCATCTTTTAGTTTTGTCTTCGTTGGTAATGTTTGTGGTACCGATTTGTCCATGTCATTGTTGGAATACTTAATATATACATAGAGGTTATTTAAACTTTCACCTTGGTTCTGTTTGAGGGTTACAGAAGTAACACGTACCATTGATCTTTATTGGTTTGTCTAAAGGTTAGAAAATGAGATTAACCAATTAGTCACAAAGCAGAACTTTCAACATCATAATTATTACTGGCTGTGTGACGGGTGCCATGCGTGGAGCAGATCATGTTTACCATTCCGGAGCACCTGATGATACTTCAGTTTTTATAGGGGTTCACACTGCTAGAGCTTTAGTTTTGTGGCGTTCTTGTTCATTTTTGTTTATTTGTTTTGTCTTTGTCATATTGTCTCAATTCGTATTGGCTGTGAATTGCCGTGTTTTTGGATTTATGATTTTAGAAGAGGTCATCAGGTGGTATTCGTTAATCTATGGTATTTATTCTCGTTTTTGCCCTGTCTTTGGACTTCGATTTTTGTGAATTTCACCCCTTTGTTCCTTCGGTATTCTACTGCCGTTGTTTCTATCAGTCGATATCACGATATTGACCGGTCCCAATTTTCTGTTATTGACCGTAAGGTTTAAATGTGCTTTTTTAATAAAGATTATTTAATTGTGTTCAAAAAAACAGTTGTTTTTTTATAGCAAAATACTCACTTAAGTGTTTAATGTGAGTAACATTAAATTGAAATTTAAAACACTTTTCTTTTTAGTATTTGCTAATTTTTATTCAAAATTAACAAAATAAAATATGATATAATGAAGAAATAACAGATCCGCAAAAATTCCAGATGAATAACATTCCAAGTAAAAATACGATATTTTTTTGTTCGACCTTTTCATTGGAAAAAGAAAGATAGGTAAAAAATCACATATTTTTATGTGAGTGACTTTAAACAAGGCATGGGGGCAATTGCTGTAAAATAGAATGTAAATGTTATTCATTAAAAGAAGACACAATAGTTACTTATATAGAGAGAATTATCACAATATAGACTGCCCTTGGGATAGTGATATGGACTGACACATCGATAATACCCTCGGCTACGGCTTGGGCAATATCAAGATGTCAGTCATTATCGCTTTCCCTTTGGCAGCCTATATCTCGTTATAATTCTCTGTTTATAAGTATCTATTACATAATTAATATATTATGTATCTAGAATGTTAAACATATATACTTTGCACCATTTTTAGCAAAGCATGGCCGAGTCGGAGAGTATTTTGAAAAAATAACCAAATTTGGAAGATTTGAATTCTTCGGTTCACCTGGCAACGTCTTAATTTCAACATTTTTCAAACATATATATATACATCGACAATATTACAATTTGGCATAACGTAATGCATTTGTAAAATTTACAGGATAAATATCTTTATAAAAAGCAGACAAATCTTACTTTGAAATGTATAATAATGAAAAATCCTTAAGGTTATGATTTGTAGTGATTATTTTATATATATCCCATAAACTGGTTATCTTTATCAGGTCCACAATGTAAGAATTTGTAAAAGCAATTATGTACCAAAATTTTGGACAAGGGTTTAATCCTGAATATATTCTTGTGTGCTTTTGACGTTATCCTTGCTTCTAGTGTCGTTAGGTTATAAAAGCATCCCTCTCCGGCAAAAGTTTGTAAAAATAGTTTTCTTGGGAACATGTTTTGAAAAAAAAAACACCTGACAGCAGGAAATGGCAAATTCGATAAATGAAATAAATATAACCAAACTGAAATATACAGACAGACAATTAAAGCAATAAAGCAACAGAAAGAGGTAAGAGTACATTGTATTTTTCATTACTCTCATAGGTAACGAGCGAACTTTATCCTGAGGAACCAACCATAGCTACTACATCACCAATTAATCTTTGGATAATTGTTGGAGGAGTTATAGCTGGAGTAGTTCTGCTTGTAGCATTAGGAGTTGGATTGTGGAAGGTAGGTCTGTAATTAGTGATCGACATTATGTCTATAAACTTGCGGGAAGGTTGTACAGTTAGTTTGTGAAGATGAATAAGTAAGAAGTTTTGTTTTTTGGAATACAAGCTCAATATCATATGTTGGAAATACATTGTTAGGACATAAAAAAGATTATTGATTGGGTCAAAACAAGTTGTTTGTAGTGTATAGTTTTGCCCATTCAATAATGACACTCTTTCAGTTGCTTCTGTGCGAATTGTAAGTTAAAATTGTTTTATTGCGATGTTGCCATGTTGTCTGATACATTTTTGAATAAATTTTGAAAACATAAACATTGAAGCATACTTCGGTGCTGACCCGAAAGCCGATTTTATTACGAACCTTGCAATATCTAAATTTTTGTAAATTTTGTTGAAAATTAAGGAGTATCTCCCTCATGCAAAGCTCTGTCCTTAGCTGATTTTGGCTTTACATTTAGATCATATTGGGTATTTGTTCTCTATCAGTTTTTTAACATATTTGATTTTATGGTCTTCCAAACGTTTAGACTGTATCTGCACTGAAGAGACAAAAATTGTCGAAATGCGCATATGCAGAAAATAATTCACAGTAACTTCGGTATTTAGTAATTCTGTAACAGCTTGCTTCATCATTTTTATTCGTTGCAAATTTTCTGTTAGCATCGAATTTTTGTTTACTGTTGTTTAAAAGTAATGTAAATAATAGACATGTGCATGAAAATGCAAACAGCACTCTAGAGAGAAAATGCAAACAGCAATCTAGAGATAAAATGCAAACAGCACTCTAGAGAGAAAATGCAAACAGCACTCTAGAGAAAATGCAAACAGCACTCTAGAGATAAAATCCACCATATATGATATTCTTGAAATGTGTATCTCTTTTAGAAACAAATTAAACTTTTTGTCAAAGAATGCATAGGCAAACAACTGTAGCATTAGGACGAAGGAACGATAAAAAACGCTAAATTCCAAGCATTGTGATGTACATATAATCAAAAGGAAGACAAAAGATACAAAGGGGCGAACCCTTCTAAAAAGAAGGTTTTTCTACATGACCAGCAAGTTGTCAGTTTAGTAAATTTGTGTTGCAAAAATATTTTAGATTAATAAACTGGTTAACTTACTATTTTCAGTGTGGATTCTTTAAACGTACTAAAAAGGAACAGGTAGATGACTTCAAACGAAAGAGTAATTATTACGAACGACGTAAAACAGCCAGATTGGAAGCTGCAAGGTCTAAAGCTATGTCAAAGGCAATGTCTAGGTCTGATGAGGTCATTTTACACAAGGCATAGCTGTCATGTATATTTTATTTTGATTGACATTTAAATAATAAGACAAAGAGTAGCGTGTTTTTATTGCATTTGTAATCATATGATTTGCTCTACCAAATATGTGTATGGGTGTTTTCACTTATTTATTTTGGCGTCTACCAATATTCAAATATGTTTCTTTCCTGTGTTTATATTTCTAATGGTGGACTCTTACTCCCGATGATATCCACTGTCCAGTCCTTGCATATTGACCAAAAGCCGAATTTTTATACATGTAAGGTCTATATCCCAAGTGCAAACCTCTGTCCTTATCTTACTTTGGTGCCCCTTTCAGATTTCTACATTATTATTACATCTGTAGAAATTAGATTTACAGTATCTTCCGGTACTATGTCATTTGTTCTCTTTCATCCTTAAAAATATTTCTGTTGTTTGATTTGATTTTTTTATTTAATATTCACTAAAAGCACAAAAACTGTTGAAATGGTTTTCTGAAGGACTCAAATTAATTCCAACTTTGGAAATTTGATTTTAATTATTCCTCTGTCAATACCAGTGCCTTTGTACTTTCTAGCCCAGTCTTCAAGAAATGCTGTGTTCAAAAACCTATATATTTTGAATTTTCATATCTAAAATTTTAAAAATACCTCCATCGCATGCAAAAGATATACGTAAATAGCATACTTTATTGTCCCGTTCAGGATTTTTTACGATAATTTGTTCTCTATTTGATATCAAAAATAATTTTCAAAACGGTCAGTGTTATCAATAAATTTTATTGTTATTCGACATTATATAATTTAATTCTATATTTTTTCTAGAAGATATAGTGCTTATTTGATTGAGTAATCTATAGACTAATTCCCCCTTCTTTAATACGGTACTTCTGTCTGAGTCGTGTTCAAACCGGATTCAAGTTCTGATACTATACTAAAAAATCAATACATCAATACTTTGAGCAATACTTTGAGAGAGAATCACTAATTGAATTAACATTGTTGAGCGAAGGGGGGGTTTTCGTTGAATCTGTTGTAGCTTTCAGGTTAATTGTTTTTCAACAATAAAAAATAGTTGAAGAATTGTCATGTAGGAACAATTATAAGTATACACTTCAATTTCATAAATATTTTGTTTTTATGCGGTATATATTTATTTCTATACGTCAAGAATCAAGCACTCCATCTTACTGGTATTTGATGTGATTGTTTACACCTTCAATTACACGAGAGTTCCTATATCGAAAGTCTCGTATTGTTATTTAATAGATCGGCAACCGTATACCAAAGCAAAAGGTCAGAAAGGGGATTTCTAAAAAAAATCAAATAAAACGGCAATTGATATTTAACACTAATAAATACAAAACAAATGAACAAAAACACACAACAACGCCACAAAACTAAAGCAGTAGCAGAAGTCTGAAGAAGATTGGTTCTGTATTATAAAGATCAACGAATATAGATTACAATCTATTCTAAGAGACTTGCGTCGATGTTTTTCATTTTCGAAGGTAGTTATGACACGGAAACAGACTCCTTCGTATTTGGATACGATAAGCATTTTTACCATAAGTATTCATCAGTTTTGAAATGTACCTCTTCTTGAAATCCTTTAAAGTAGAATTCTCATGTCCTCATTCTTAATTCTTGTAATTCAATAAAAAAGATGTCAGTTACTATCTCAAAATAAAAAAAAACTATGTAGGATGTATAATCATGTCTTCAGAAAAAGGTTTCAACAACCAATGTTAATTATAGAACAAGGAAAGTTATTATATACTGGCCTCTCACTGATACTGTGGATGTCTCCTACGACACATGTCGACTCTTTATCAAAGCCTCCGGGAAGTTTTGAGTTCATTTTTCTTCTGTAGTGCAATGCAACAGTGTTTTACCAGCAGACTAGGATGGTTGAGCTACATGTAGCCGACGGTTTATCACTGGAACACTCTTTGACCAAATTTTCTACAGAATGTATTGTCATATTTTTTTTTCTTTTTCAAGATAGTGGTCCTAGGGTTAGTAGTCTACCTTATTGGATTTTATTCGTATGAGTGTTTTACTATAGGGAAACGGTACAGAGAAAAGGGGAGTTTGGGTACCCATAAATTGATTCAAACCTTCCGCTAGTTTTTGCTAGTGCTGTTACCAAGTTCAGTTATCCCGAGTTCTTATCGTTATTTATGTTTGTGTCTGGTCTGTTGTGTGTTGTTATAGTGCAGCTCACATGTGAATTGAGGAATGGGGTTGGAATTTTTGGCCATTGTAGGTGTTAACTGTTGTCTTCAGTTTGTCATTGTATACCTACATTCCACAATTCATTCAATACATACAACCATGGATAATAACCATAACTCAAGGTCAATTTCGGAACATGATGCTGTTTCGCTTTGTGCCATCTTTAACCTAAATTGTTCGTCATATTGTTTCCAACCTTTATTAAATTGACATGTTCGTTTAGCTGCAATGCGTATATTGTTCATGTATTTCAATAATTGCTGAAATTTATCCTGGTGTACTTGACAATATATACTAATATATATGATAAAAGCGGCAGTCCATTCCTCAATATTTGTAATTTTTGACTGATGTTTTGGTTGGACCACTAATTCTCCTTGAACTAAAGTTATAGTGTGATTGTTAGGTTTTGTTTGCAGATATTGTTTGAAACAAGGAAGCTATGTCAATAAATTCTCCCTTAACAATTTTTTCCTTTGTAACTGCTGATACATGCATAGCCAGCCCATCTGAGGCTTTACAATGAGTTAATAAATCTACATGTAAGTTATCATGTGTAAATTGAGGAAATGTAAAATTAGGAATTGTACCTATGTATTGTGGAGGATCAGTCTGAAGGGCAGTAAGGGTATTTCCCGCATGAACAGTGACAGTTGTAATTCCCGCTGGAACAGTGACAGTTGTAATTCCCGCTGGAACAGTGACAGTTGTATTTCCCACTGGAATAGTGACAGTTGCATTTCCCGCTGGAACAGTGACAGTTGTATTTCCTGTTGGAACAGTGACGGGAGTTAAAAGTGTTGTTCCTAGTAGAAATACCAACACTAGCAATGATATTTGTTGTAACACTAGTAACTATGTAATCCCTGTCCTAGTAACTGGAGTTTGGGTTGAGGTGATATACCCATAGCGGTGTGAGCCTGTCCTCTTTCTTGTTGATTTTCTTACCGACAACATATCTGAAATTAAATCTGTAATTACTTCTCATTACATATGTAACAAATAACATGTAAATATCAATAAATTCGTCATAGATAATATACATTTGCTTCATAATTAACATGCATTTTTGAATGTGTGCAGTGATTTTCGAATTACTCCAATTTGGTTCAATATGGTGAATTGTCTGCTAGCGTGACAAACTTCCTGTTGTAATTTATATGCACATATATTAGTGTCACATGATATTGTGACATAGCTTTATGTTTCTGTAATCTGTAATCACCGCAATTTTTGCGCCTGTCCCAAGTCAGGAATATGTTGGTCATTGGCTTGTCCTTTCTTATAAAATTTTAGTTTCTTGATATTTGGGTTATTGGATGTGGTTTGTTTCCATTGATTTATTCACTTTTTTACCTTTTCGGGGCCATTTAGGGCTTACTATATGGTGTGAGGTTCCTCAATTTGTTGAAGACCATATGGTGACCCCTAGATGTTTTGTTTTGGGTCGTTTTAATCTGGATATGGGACGTTGTCTCCTTGACATTTACCCCATTTCCTTTCTTTTTCATATTTAGATCTGATTTCAGCGGTAAACAAAAGAGCGGAAGTCGACAAAATCGAAAGTACCCAGCAAAATAAATATACAGTAAAAAAATAGCATAACAGTAAAAACCGAATTAAAAGAGCGGAATTCCGCTTTAAAGGGGAAGAAAATCGGGTCTTGTATATGCTTGACCATCTTCCACAGATAATCTCCACTCCCACCCCCCACCCCCTCCAATGCAACTTACGTGTCATGTTAGTACAACTCGCACTCAAATTGAATATTATTGAATGATATTATGTGCTTGTGATGAAAGACAATCTTCCCAATTCAAGATTAGGTCAGAGACTGGTAGAGACACGCGTCTCGAGACCATGGCTCGAACGTTCCAATTTTCGTGCATTTACTGTGGCCGTTGTTGGCAACAATATCTAAAGATTCTTAAGCCATTATGCTATAATCTACCCACTTAATCAACAAATTGACAATATTTGTAAATCTGTGCAAGACAAAAACCCGTCTGGTCTGTTCAAATTATTGCAGAAAAAGGAAATGGTCAAGTACGCGGGTGACGTCAAACTTTAAGGTCGTGCTAATTACCTATGAAAATCTCTTAAAGACAATGTACACCTACGTTCATCTGATCACGGCGGATAAGGGATTTAAAGATTAAAATTTTAAATCCTATTGTGTGGTCGTGAGTTTTTGTAGTGAGAACGCAGAGTGTGAGTACTGTCCCTTTTCCCGTACTTTGTAAGTGTTATGTGACGTCATCTTTGTCTGGATAAATGTAATAATGGAATCTGACGTGTTTTTGTTTGTCAGCCTTAATCTTCAAGAAGCAGTTCCCCCAGGCCGTAACACCAGTAAGAACTATTGTTACATGGTTATTTTCTCAACTACTTCTTTTAATATTTGTTTGTTTTTTTTTTTTTTTTGTTTTTGTTTTTGTTTTGTTTTGTTTTGTTTTGTTTTTTTTTGTTTGTTTTGTTTTTGTTTTCTTTGTTCATCGTTTTTGATGTTGTTCTTTGTACTTGATCTTACTTTTGACGATTGTTGACATTTAAATTAAACGTTCGATACTTGATAAAGACACCATATGTTTTCAAGGCAACAAATTAGAATTATTTGATCATACGGTTTAATACGTTTTAGCTTTACAAATAATATAAGTTGATATAAATGTCGTGACAGCTTATGTAAAGTCGTCTCCCATGCATGTTGGCAGTCTGGAATTACCATGATTGTGCATGTGTTCAATGTAAAATTGTATGTAATGAGAATAAAGCAAATTCTTGTTTGCTTCAGTATTGCCACATCTATATGGTTTATATTGTCTGATATGGACTGGTCGGATTTTCTTACAACATGTCGAAAATGTAATTCAAAATTACTTCACATTTCTGGCAAAAAGTCGCCAAGTCTGCATGAAAACTACATTGAGAAAAAAGATGTTGAAAATTAAATGAGCAATGAAGATCAAATTAAGAGGAAGGAAATTTTGGAAGATGCCACCAAATACTTGCATGGACACCGCTTTGAAGTCATTGTAAAATCAGTTTATGCATACTATTCGTGGTAATTAAAAGCATACCAAAATTTATTAAAAAAAGCATACACGGAACATTTACGGGTATGGAATAATTTCGAGGAAAACTATCGTAATTTAAATCCTCTGTGGAACGATTATAGCATACAATGAAGCATCTTCGCTAGCCAAGGGTTACGATGCGCTCCTCTCCTCTTCACTCTGGCAGTTCAAGCTACATTCTTTGAGATACAAGTCTAAAATTACCTCCCTTTGCAGTACGATTTACAGTATGATTTATTGAAAAGGTTAAAGATAATTTATGATATCTAATAATGTCAAAATTCATTAAAATACTTAATTTCGAGGAAAATGAACCCTCAAAAGTAAAGAAACATTAAAAATCCTTGGATTTTTGCAAAATCAAAAAAATCAATACGCGCCTTACTTTGAGTTTTATTGTCATGTTATATATTAAAAATTTGAATATCGTGTTTTGATTGGATGCATCCAAGTCAAACTGCAACCAACCAAATCTGTGGATTTGAGGTTTCAGAAATCCAGCTTGATCTGCCAAGGGTGAAGAGGAGAGGAGCGGATTGTAACCATTGACTAGCGAAGATGACAATGTAGGGATATGGAGTAAAAGCAAATGAGACAAAATCACCACAAATACGCAGGAAAAACAAGCAATGGAACAACGCTTTTTAACGTTGTTCTTCATCTTGAAGTCACCATGAGGCCTTCAACAAAGCCTTGCAAGGACATAAATCGAAAAAAGTTTATTATATCTTTCCGTCAATCATTGCAAAGTATTTTCACCACGAACTTTAATACATCAAAATTACAAATCCCTGTCGGTGTAGACGGATGTGTTTTAAATGGCACCCAACAACAAGCGGACTGTATAATTGCATGAAAACCAGCATATTTTCAGCACTTGAACTACACATTTAATTTAATATCTTTTTTCGGAGAAGAGGATTTTCTGTGGTGTTGTGTGATAAAATTGTATCAGAATGGATACAAAACCAGGACATGTTACAACTACCGATACAGGTCTCTATTGCAGTTGTCTTCTTGGGAAGAACACCATTTAATATCAGTTAGATGCACTATATAGAAAAAGATGTCACGAAAAATTCTTGATGATTTTGTATACAAGTTCTTCACAATTGTATCACCATCTGTTGAATATGAACCCTGAATGCCTAAGAGCAGGCACTTTAAAAGTACGATTTATATTCTTTTTAGAAGACCCTCAGTGAGTGGAATTAACGATAACAGTATCAAAACTCCAAATTTTCAAAGAGCAAGATGCTTTGTTTATATTGAAGATACAACAGGGGGTATACCGAATAAGCTGTCGTTTACAAAGCTATTTCTATCATCCTATGTAGTTCAAGGGCTGGAATACCCCCATGGTGCACCCCCCACTTCCAAACCCCACCCATTTTTGTAAGTCCGCTTACACCTCCTCTTCAAAATAAAACATGTTACCACGAGCATAACCTGCACACACTGTTGGAACAGGGCCCATTTTTATACCCACCTACCGAAATTTTGGGAAATTTCGTTTTTCGTTCAAGTTTTTCTTTAAGTTGCTTCAAAATGTTATCGGAATGCTTCCCAGTTATCAAACGATGTATCAAACGATCGTTATTGTATAAGCTTTACAAAGAACCCACATTTTTACAATTTCTATGCCCAATACGTTCCATAGCGCAATAAAACGTACCCCTACTCCTATGAAATAATGACGAAAAATGTAATATTTTCATTGAAATTGCGTAACTTTGATGGTCTATAGAACCTGGAGTGCATCGAAATTTCCAATTCTGAAAATTGTTTTTAGTTTTTCAATTTATTTTCTTGAAAAATAAAACATGTTAACATGATGTTGACATATTTTTGATGTCCAAAGTTTTATTTCCAAATATACCAAATGAATAGATCTTTGAATCTATTCGTTTTTAACTAAGTTTTGTCTTTCTTTTGCCTTATGTCATTTTTAGTAAACAAATATCATTTGAAGTAGGTATCAAATGAAAGCATACTTTCTTTACAACTGTTACAAATAATGGCCATTTTAGGGTGATATAAACAACATGCATCAATAAAACTTACCCCTACCCCAACAAATTTACTATAAGATTGACAATTTTTTTCTATGTTCACATAAAATAACCAAAACATGCAAAATGTGTGTTTTATATGACAATATTGCATGAAATGTAATATGAATTCGTATTTAAACAGCCGTTTGTCGACTAAAACTCAATATTTTGCCCAAATGTGATGAGAAATGGGAATTTTTAACATTTCAGATTTGTCCAAAGTTTACTGTTAAATCGCCATTTATGTCAAATCTTTGGAATATATCTGCAGATATGCCACTTAATTGTTATAAACAACGGCAGTAGAATACCGAAGAAACAAAGGAGTGAAAATACAAACATCGAAGTCCAAAGACACGGCCAAAAGGAGAACACAGAAAACAATGACGTTAGACAAAAAAAAACAATGACGTTAAACAGATACAAAGCACAGAAACAGAAATTACAACATTCAAAACAAAGACACTCACAGTGTGAACTCCAGTGAAACTGAGAGCGACATCAGGTGCTCCGGAAGGGTAAGAATGTCCTGCTCTGTTCACAGCACCCGTCACCTTGTGAGTGATTAAATCCTGGAAAATGTCCAAGTCGGTAGTCAAATCCAGGAAGACGTGAATCTAGCTGAAAATTTCGATTTTCACTTGGGATACTGACACGTCATATATTTCAATGATGTTATGGCGACGGCCATAGGATTTCTTGAGGGATGAAATTAACATAGGTTGAACAAATTCATGACTAAGCAGCTTTTGGGACATTGTTTTTGCTCTGTTCAAAAAATCAGTGTACAAGCTACACGCTCGACAGTAACGAATCAACTGTGAAATGTACACTCCATAGGCTGGAGAGGTAGGTATATTGCTGCTAAGAAAGGGAAAGTTCACAATTTGGAAATTAAAATCATCAAGCTTGTCACATAGATTAGATTTCAAACGTCCATCTTCGTCAATATACAATAAAAGATCTAGGTACGAAGCTGAAGTAGGTGTTTCAGTTGTTTCTTTAATTTCAAGCTCATTTGGATAGATCCTTAAAGTTAGGATTATTCAGAGAAAGTACATCTTCTATGTAGCGGAAGCTGAAATTAAAGGACTAGGCTAAATGTCTTTGTTTTCTTTGAATAAGCCCTTGTAAAAACCTGGCCTCGTACGAGTAAAGGAAAAGGTCAGCTAAATAAGCGATACATTAGTTGTCTTAAAACATTGATAAGGAAAACAAGGAGTCTGTAATGCGACTCTAAATATCGAAAATCTCACCCCTACTCCAACAATTTTTCCCTACAATTGTCAATGTCTTGTCTATGTTGGGATTTAAAAAACCAAAACACGCAAAATATGCGATGCATATAACAATTTTACAAGAATTCTCTCATGATTTGATATTTCAAACCCCTTTTGTCAGCTTAAACTCAATGTTTTGTCCCAAATTGATGAGAAATGGTAATATCAGCATTTCAGATTTGTCCGAAATTCACTTTTTAAATCGTTATATATGGCAAATATGGAGGATTTATCTGCAGATATGCCAATTTATTGTTCTGCCCGATACATAAGTCAACTTAAAACAATATTTAGACTTATGATTTTAGAATTTCCCCATTCCTCATTCTTGCCTCGGGATTCGTTGGCCGATGTATTAGAAAAGCAAGGGGTGTTCAATGTGACTCTAAATACCCCCAAAAATCTTACCCCTTCCCCAACAAAAGTTAACTTAAAACCCCCAAAATATACATGTCTTTACATATATATGTATAAAAACATACGAATGTTTTACTTTCTGTGGAAAAGATACATTTGATATATCGTAATAGGTAATTTGAACGCCAAAATATTGGTAAAATAGAATATTTTGTGCGATTTTCAAGAAAAGGGGGAATTTCCAGCATTTCAGAATTTTACCTAATTCAAAGTTGAATTGTTGAATAACCACCCATTACTCACGCACATGATCTTATTTTTGATACATGGGAGTCTCTGTGTATTTTGGTATTTTAAAATGATGTCATTGGACCTTTATACAATGTTAAAGGTTTTCAGGCTGAATAAAATGAATTTTCCCTTAATTCAAGGGGGGTGCTAGGTTAAGCATAAGTGAACTAACAATAAATCTAAAACTAAACTTTTTTTCACACAATTTGTTGCTTACATATCATATATCATTATTACAATGGCATTTATTAGATATATATTCCAATTTGAACGATCCAAAAGCCAGAAAGTAAAAATTGTGAAAATATTTAAAATTCCGAAAATTTCCATTTTTCAACAACTTTATACCAAAAATAAAGATTTTATTGATTTCGATGGTCTTATTTTCCGACATTGTATCACAACTGATAAATTAGGCATAAAAACTAGATCAAATGATGAGATTTATTTATCTGAAAGGAATTGACAGTAAAGAAAAAAGGGTCATTTTCGCAATTTTTTGCAGGGGGAGGGGTACGTTTTTTGTATTGCAAGATAATAAAAACGACGTAAAGTGGCAAAACGTGTGTTCATTGTAAAGGATATTAAATGAGCTTCAATTTGGTACCAAATTTCAGTACATCTAACTTATCTACAGAAAATCATGGAGCTTAAAGATGAAATTTGGGTTAAAATGAAAATAAAAGAATTTACTATGTACCATGAAAGTGGCCCTATACTGTCTATGCGTGCAGGTTATATTCGTGTTAACATGTTCTGTTTTGAAAAGCGGGTATAAGAGGACCAAAAGAAATCTGTCTGGTTCATAAGTGTGTGTGTGTGGCAAGGCGACGGAGAGGGGGGAAGGTCCGGGAGGATGTTGCACGGAAGTGATTTAAGCCCATGTCCTACAGGAAGGGGTTAAAATTTGGCATTTCTTAAGTCCACAGTTTGTTTCAAACGTTTAAATACGGATTTCAATTTAAGTTCAGGCATTCGAAAACGATATGACATCCATATTTTCAGGTTATTTATAAATTCTATAACAAATCACATCTCAACAACAAATCAGTGGAAATTCTAGAAAACTGAAAATTCCCATTTTTGTACACAATTTCGGATAAAAAGGCTAAATAAAGCTCACTTTGACAGTCAAATTCTACTAAATAGGTCTTCTGTGTGTATGTCAGATATAGTGAAATCTAAACCCAAAATTTAATAAAACATTATATTTGAGCATTAANTTTAATTACAATCAGTGTCACAGGCGTGCAATTACTATTTATTATGTGGTTCAACTTGTCGTACACAAGGAGACGGATTAATATAAGCTATTTAGCTTGTTTCCGAATCCTTTTTTTGTTCAATAAGTAATGTATGAATGTTATTGTATATGTTTGATAGTATTTGAAATAAATATGTTTAAACTAAATCAGTGGAAATTCTAGAAAACTGAAAATTCCCATTTTTGTACACAATTTCGGATAAAAAGGCTAAATAAAGCTCACTTTGACAGTCAAATTCTACTAAATAGGTCTTCTGTGTGTATGTCAGATATAGTGAAATCTAAACCCAAAATTTAATAAAACATTATATTTGAGCATTAAAAGTATGGCTATTTAGAATTTTTCCCTAATTTTCAGGGGTAGGGGTGCTTATTTCACCATTTGTGAACCTAGCACACGATATTTTGGACTCAATTTGTTGCTAATGCATCATAAAACATTATTGCATAGGCAATTAAAAGATATGTATATTCAGATTTTTTACGATCCTTACATTGAAAAGTCGATATATTGAAAATATTGAAAATCCCGGAAATTCCCATTTTTCAAAAATTTTGATGTAAAAAATAAAGATCTTTGGACTTTAATGGTGTTATTTTTCAAACTATAAGTTATGTATAAAAATACAGCAAACTACCAAAGATGTACATCTGAAAGGAATTAAAAGCCCAAAATTCTTCATTTTTATCTTTTTTTTTCATCATTTTTTTTGGAATCCCGAGAAATGCCAAAACTTCATTGTAAAGATTGTGAATTCAGCTTTCATTTGACATGTTTGATACCAAAGTTTTGTATATTTCTTCCATCTATAGAAAATTAAGGAACTAAAAAGTTGAAATTTAAGTGAAATCGAAAATATCAAAATTTTAAGTGTGGCCCTATTCTGTCTTTGCGTGCAGGTTATGTTCATGTTAACATGTTTTATTTTGAAGAAGAAACATAGGAGGACTGAAAAAAATCGGTCTAGATGAGAAGTGGGGGTGCACGGAAAGTGATTTCAGCCCATGGCCTAATGTTTATCTTTCAATGATCTGATTTTATTTTTTATTTTTCTGTTGCTTTGTGACAAAGCAATATAAAAAATTGAAAAAAAAAGATAAAAATAAAGTCAGATCAATAAAAGATAAACATAGGATGATAAAATAGCTTTGTAAACGACAGATAATTCGGTCTAAACAGAGGGAGTCTTGTATTTAACAAAGTTAATATTTGGCAATATTTGACTGAAACGTGACTAACATATTAAGACGTTTATTTGTAATTTTGTTAGAATAGATAGTAGTCTGTGGATTATTTCCCCCTTCTCCTTCCGAGCTAGAAAATTTGAATTCCTGTGACATCTTCCTATTCATATGTTTTCACTGTGTGAATTAGCCCGGATTTTCATTAATTAAAAACTAAAAATGTTATTTCAATATAAATTTGTCTCTCTTTTTTTGTCTAATTCCAGACCCATGGCATGTATGGGTTAAAACAGAAACATTCTTATAATTGTTCAAATGTTCCTTTTTCCTTCATGTTCCGTCTTGTTGTGGCGTTCTCTGACTGCTTTGGGACCGTGATTGAACATTTCAGTCCGAATATATGGTTTCTTATGTCTGCTACTGTTTGATGTACATTACCTGACATTTATAGTATAAGCAAAAGAGTGCATGTACTGTCAGTAAACCAATCTAGGTTAAAGTGAAAGAGGTAACTTCAAATTTATTAAGACGTGAAATTTTGCTAAAAATTCCATTTTTCATTTGGGACATATAAACGCATATTTTTCAATGATATCGTTATAACAACCATATTTCTCTAGGGACGAAAGTAACAAGGATGAGGAAATCCATGACTCAGCAGTTCTTGTGACAAGGCTTTATTTGAAAGAAAAAGAGTCTCGATAGCTTGAATCGCGCACCTGCACCATGGCCGGTACATTTTTTTAATACACTTCGATGTTAAAGGGTCTCATCTTCAAGCTATTTAAAAAAAATGAATCATATTGTCCAACATTTACCTATTTTTTGCTACTGTTTGCAATTTTGATCAACATCAAATAAAAATCATTCAAGCTATGTATCGTTTAAATTCATTCAGTGGTTCTCCACAAGAAATGTTTTTCAATTCCAATAGGTTGCAATGTTAAACTTAGTTTATTTTGGGAGACAGAATTGCACAGCACCTCGTAACTAGCATACATAAAATGTTTGGTTAAAATCCAATCTGCAAATCTCTAGAAAAAGATCTTGTATGTGTAAGTGAGAATGTGAGTGCCAGGATAGAGTCAGTAGGTGATAATTTAAATTATGTTGCTGTGTACATGCAGTTAATGGACAGTGACTTAGTGTCATGTACACAGCATTTATGTAATAAACTGTAAATGTAAAGTATTACCAGGGGTGAATGTTGAGCAGGAGGCAGGAGGTTCATTTTTGTGTGTGTGTGTGTGTGTGTATGTGTCATATTACCCTATTTTTTTTGTCATTTCCTCTCCACTTCTATATTTTTTATTATATTATATCAGTGTCGATTTGTTAAAAGATCCGTAACTATGTCGTGAAAATATATTTACTTGAAGTTAAACATGTTTTTTCCATACACATACATATTGTTATAAATCTATCAATCAGTCATTGTATTGTGTATATAACATTGGTATTTAAAATAAAGAATTACAAAAAAAAAAAAGGTCTTGTATGTATTTTTTTCCATTTGGTCAAATGTTTGAAATTAAGTTCACCTCTGGAGTTCAACTTAGATGACGGATCGTTACCAAGATCCCAAACTTTGGTCTGCACAAATTAGAATCATTCATGTCATGTTTAGTTTAAATCTTAACATCGGTTCTCTGGAAGATTTTTGCACGCGATGAATGCCCTTCACTGGGGGTGGGGGGTAATCAGAAAAGGGGGTTTCCAATTGGAAATAAAATGAAACTTCGCCGAGCGGAGCGAGCCGCGAACATTTTTTTTTTTT